>CM067105.1:933618-952200 GCA_034008185.1 Gorsachius magnificus | reverse complement strand
CCCAGTTCTTGTTAGCACTTCTCTGAGCTGCTCCTTACCCCCTGCACACACGGAGATGCCCCTGGGCAGTGCCCTGCTGTCAGGAGGTGTCTGAAGGGCAGAGCTGAGCACATGGCAGGTGGAATGGGGACTGTGAGCATGCATAGGGGGGAAATGTGGGTGCAGAGAAACAGGTCCTGGCCAAGAAGAGCTACAGGTAGCAGAGCCATGGCCAGGAAGGAAGAGAGAACAGCTGCCAGGAATGCCGTGGGAGGAGGGATTCAGGCATCTCCCTGCCATCCCCTGCAGTGCAGACGCTTTCCCTGGAGCCACCCCCTGGTCTCCTCACTCTCACAGCACAGCCTCTGCCCTCAATGTCATGGAGACTTGGCTATGATTTGCCTTCCCAGCAGCCTGACCAGAAAAGAGGAGACAAACTCCTGTGTCTGACTGTGTCTCCCTCTCCTGCCTTCCTTTCAAAGGGGTCCTTGGACATATCCTCCTCTTCTCCCTGCCGCCCTTGCTCTGACTGTTGCACTCCTTGGGGTGTTTGGGGGGGTGAGGATTCAAGTGCGGCTCAGACACCAACGCTGTGTGCACTGCCATGCACATCTGTCCATGGAGGAAAAGCATCCCACTCGCCCCCTGTGACCCTTTGGGCTCTGGGTACTGCCGTGTGTGCGGCTGGCAGGGATCTCAGCCTCTCTTCAGGAGGTAACAAAGGGAGGAGATGGGACCTTTCCTTGGGAGGTCCTGCTGGGCTGCAGGCTGCCCTCCAGCAGGGCAAAGCTCTCCCTCTGGCATCTCTATTTTATGTAGGAGCCCCCTGGAGAAGACCCCTGGATTCTGAATGCCACTGAAATGCTGCTGGGTGGCTGTAGGTGGGCAGCTGCCATGCGCCCTCGGTGTCTCTGGTTGGGAGGGAAGAGCTCAGGTGCTCCGCAGGTACCAAGAGGTGAGGGGTTTGGAGATCTGCATTTGGGAAACTGGATTCCTCTGCTCCCGGCAGTGCCCTGTTTCTTTTGGGGGAAACCCCCGAGTGCGATGGTGCTGGAGGTGAAAGAGCTGCCAGCACAGGGCAGCTGAGCCCAGGGCTGATGGACAGAGCGGCTGTCATCCCTCTGCAGTGAGAGAAAGTCCCTTTGCCTCTCAGGACCCACAAGATTTCCCTGGCAAGGCAGCAGAAATGCCAGGGATTTCTGCATGAAAACCACTCCTGAGCTGTGGTGGGGCAACTGGAAGCGAAGGCACAGAACAAAATCCCCACAGCTCTGCTCTGCAGTCAGGTGAGTTGAGAGTGACAGTGCTGAAAAGCTCTTTGATATAATTTGTGGATTTAAGCTGAGATCACCCCATGTTCCTCTTTACCTACTGCTGCAGAGCCCATAGCAGAGCTTCCTGCTCCCTGGGACACCCCTAGCCAGCACCAACCAGAGTTCACCAAAGGTCTTCCTGAAAAGGGAAAGGTGGTTTGGGTGATTTTTATGAGAAATGGCATTGATACTTCTCAAAGAATTCTGTTCTAATTTCTTACTCCTTTTACCTCCTTGCACAGATCTCCATGGCCAGAGTGACAAAATGTCCAACAGCAGCTCCATCACCCAGTTCCTCCTCCTGGCGTTTGGAGACAGGCGGGAGCTGCAGCTCTTGCACTTCTGGCTCTTCCTGGGCATCTACCTGGCTGCCCTCCTGGGCAACGGCCTCATCATCACCGCCGTAGCCTGTGACCACCGCCTCCACACCCCCATGTACTTCTTCCTCCTCAACAGTCATCTCTTACTCTTGTTGTATTGCACAGGTCTTCTTAGTGCTCTTCTTCTTTGGAGCAGAGTATTCCCTTCTCACTGTTATGGCCTATGACCGCTACGTTGCCATCTGCAAACCCCTGCACTACAGGACCCTCCTGGGCAGCAGAGCTTGTGTCCACATGGCAGCAGCTGCCTGGGGAAGTGGGTTTTTAAATGCTCTCTTTCACACTGTCACTACATTTTCACTTCCCCTCTGCCAAGGCAATGCTGTGCACCAGTTCTTCTGTGAAATCCCCCAGATCCTCAAGCTTTCCTGCTCAGATGCCTCCCTCAGGGAATTTGAGCTTATTGTGGCTACTGTCATTGTGGATTTTGCCTGTTTATTTTTCATCGTGCTGTCTTACATGCACATTTTCAAGGGTGTGCTGAGGATCCCCTCACAACAGAGACGGCACAAAGCCTTTTCCACCTCCCTCCCCTGGGCCCTTTACCAGGTTTGCCACCTGAACCCCCCTCCATTCCTCCCCATCCTGGATCTGGTGGTGGCTATTTTGTACTGTGGTGCCTCCAGCATGAACCCCCTCATCTACAGCATGAGGAACAAGGCGCTCAAAGATGCACTCAAGAAGTTTATTCAATCAATTTTCTCTGAGCAGCTGTAAGTGGGTCCTTTTTTTCAGAAGTGATTTCCTTTTCATGTCTGAAACCTCCTCTTTTTTGGGCATTTTAGCTGTGATAATCCTGTTTTTCTAGGAATGTCTGCAGCCACCTCACTTCCCCAGAGGCGTGAACCCATCCTGTCTGAGCCAGAGGTCTTTGTGCATTCTTCTACCACAATGATATTGGTGGCCTCCTGCATTGCATATCTATAATAAATTGGATTTCTTCAGTACTGGCGTCTGCAGGTTAGACTCTTCTTCCAAAGTGGAGGTCAGGAGCAGGCTGAAGAAATAGCCCCTGTGAGCTGCTGCTGGGCTGGGGTTCTCCCTGGGCTCAGGACAAGAGGGCGTGGGGCGATGTGTTAGGGAATGGGCCTAGGCCGAGCCTTAAAATGTGGGTGCCCAGTGCCAATGGGAATTGTGAATATCCACAGGGATCATCTCCTGGGACTATGTTCCCTGGCTTTTGGTGTCACTGCCTGGTTGGGGCCATGCCCAAGATGACATCCCTGGACAAGAGCAGACCTAGTTCTGCATGCACCAGTTTGGGCAGGCTGTTCTGTCACTGGTGCAGCAGAAGGTTCCTGGGGAGCCCCCAGGTCAGGAGTCTTGTGCTCGGGAGAGGGATTGGCACCGAGAATTGGGCAATAGGATCTCTTTGAGACAAGACCAGCAGACACAGGGAGATGTTGACCTCTGTCTCCTCATACCATGGCTGACCCCAGCCCTGGGGATCATGGGGAGGCTCACACACACACACACACACACACACACACACACACGCCTCCAGAAGGTGCCGTGCCCTTCAGAGGGTCTGTGGCTGTGGGGTGAGTGCCCAGAGCTCTGCAGCACTCTGTGGTGGGTAATTGCTGAGTGCCAGCTTGGGCTGCAACAATCCAACTCCACACGCCATTTCTCCTGCCCTGAAAGACTGTTATGAAAGATAGATAGATAGATGTCCCTGTTATGTCTTTGCTCTCAAGCACTGACCACAGTTGGCATCCACAGTGGGGATCCAGTGGCCAGAAGCATGGCAGAGCAACAGAGCTTCACAGACCTGGTCTTCAAGGACAGCATGCTCCAAGCTTGACAGATAGATATATAGTTGAAACTCAAAATGGAACTCAAGGGCATCATAATGAATTGTTCCTACTGTGACAGACACACTGGACTCCTTGACCAGACTAGTGGTGATTTAGATCCGGCTCCAAAAGGAAGTAAAGCCTAAGCCATAAGCTGGCCAAGAACTTCTCCAGTTCCAATCTCTTCTCTTAAAACCTGGAAAAGAGCAGAGTGAAACTGAGCATTGATGTTATGAGCCTGGAACAACAAGCATGCGATTAACACATGAATAGCGGGTGACTTTTCCAAGACTCATTTGTCAAGGAACAAATTTATGGGTGCAAGGAGTCTCCTGTAGACCTTTTCCATTGCAAGTGATTGACTGCAATTCAACTACTTTATCCCATAAACTTGAGAGCGTCAGTGAGCCTTCTCTGAGCACTCCCTGCTAAGCAGCCTGGCTGCATAGTGGTGGTTTCCCCGTGAGCTGGGACACCTCTCAAGTTTAGTCCTCAAGGCTGAGAGACCTCTGAGCAACTGCAGACCTTTGGTATGTGACTGATATTGTGCATAACCCAGGTAACTTTGAATCACTGTTATATATTTTGTGCAGTAACAAAGTGAACCTTGCTATCAAGCTTTGTTAAGTTGCACTTTTACATGTGTCCTGGTTTCAGCTGGGATAGAGTTAATTTTCTTCCTAGTAGTCAGCATAGTGCTGTGTTTTGGATTTAGTACCAGAAGAATGCTGATAACTCACTGATGTCTTTAGTTGTTGCTAAGTAGTGCTCAGACTACTCAAGGACTTTTTGAGCTTCTCCTGCTCGGCCAGGTGCATAACAAGCTGAGAGGGAGCACAGCCAGGACAGCTGACCCAAACTGACCAAAGAGCTATTCCAGACCATAGAACGTCATGCTCGGGGGGAGTTGGTCAGTTGGTCATAGAATCATAGAATGTTTTGCATTGGAAGGGACCCCTAGAGGTCACCCAGTCCAACCCCCCCTGCAGGGAGCAGTGACACCACTAACTAGATCAGGTTGCTCAGAGCCCCATCCAACCTGGCCTTGAATGTTCCCAGGGATGGGGCCTCCACCACCTCTCCGGACAACCCCTGCCAGGGTTTCACCACCCTCATTGTAAAGAATTTCTTCCTTACATCTAGTCTAAACCTACCCTGTTTTACTTTAAAACCATCACCCCTTGTCCTGACACAGCTGGCCCTACTAAAAAGATTTTCCCCATCTTTCCTATAGGCCCCCTTTAGATACTGAAAGGCCGTATTCAGGTCTCCCCGCAGCCTTCTCTTGTCCAGGCTGAACAACCCCAACTCTCCCAGCCTGGCCTCATAAGAGAGGGGCTCCAGCCCTCGGATCATTTTTGTAGCCCTCCTCTGGACCCGCTCCAACAGGTCCACATCCTTCTTGTGCTGAGGGCTCCAGAGCTGGACGCAGTACTCCAGGTGAGGTCTCACCAGAGAAGAGTAGAGGGGCAGAATCACCTCCCTCGACCTGCTGGCCACGCTTCTCGTGATGCAGCCCAGGGTACGGTTGGCCTTCTTGCCTGCCAGCGCACATTGCCGGCTCATGTCCAGCTTTTCATCCACCAGCACGCCCAAGTCCCTCTCGGCAGGGCTGCTCTCCATCCTTTCTTCCCCCAGCCTGTATTGATACTAGGGGTTACCCCGACCCAGGTGGAGGACCTTGCACTTGGCCTTGGTTGAACCTCATGAGGTTCACACAGGCCCACCTCTCCAGCCTGTCCAGGTCTCTCTGGATGACATCCCATCATTCTGCCATATCAACCGCACCACTCAGTTTGGTGTCGTCCGTAAACTTGTGGAGGGTGCATTCAATCTCGCTATCTAAGTCATTGGTGAATATATTAAACAGCACCGGTCCCAGTACGGACCCCTGAGGGACACCACTTGTCACCGGTCTCCATCCAGACATCGAGCCATTGACCACTACCCTCTGGATGCGGCCATCCAGCCAGTTCCTTATCCACCGAACAGTCCACCCATCAAATCCATATCTACCCAATTTAGGGAGAAGGATGTTGTGGGGGACCATGTCAAAGGCTTTGCAGAAGTCCAGATAGATGACGTCCATTGGTTTTCCCTTGTCCACTGTTGTTGTCACACCATCATAGAAAGACACTAGGTTCGTCAGGCAGGACTTGCCCTTGGTGAAGCCATGCTGGCTATCTCGAATTACCTCCCTGGCCTCCACGTGCCTTAGCATAGCTTCTAGGAGGATCTGTTCCTTGATCTTCCCAGGCACAGAGGTGAGGCTGACAGGTCGGTAGGTCCCAGGGTCTTCCTTTCTACCCTTTTTGAAAAGGGGCATGATGTTTCCCTTTTTCCAGTCACCAGGGACTTCACCTGACTGCCATGACTTTTCAAATATCATGGAGAGTGGCTTGGTGACTACATCGGCCAATTCCCTCAGGACTCTGGGATGCATCTCATCACGTCCCATGGACTTATGTGCGTTCAGGTTCCTCAGGTGGTCACGAACCTGATCTTCTCCTACAGCAGGAAGGGTTTTGCCCTCCCGGTCCTCCTCATGCCATCCATTGACTCGGGAGGGGTGAGGAGAGAGGATGCCAGTGAAGACTGAGGCAAAAAAGTTGTTGAGTACCTCAGCCTTCTCCTCATCTGCTGTTACCAGCCTGCCGGTCTTGCTCATCCGCGGGGGTACGCTTTCTTTAACCATCCTTTTCTGGCCGATATACCTGTAGATGCCCTTCTTGTTATTCTTTGCATCCCTAGCCAAGTTTAACTCCAGCTGAGCCTTGGCTTTCCTGACCCCATTCCTACACAACCAGGCAGCATCCCCATACTCTTCCCAGGATGCCTGTCCCTGCTTCCACTGCCTGTGCAGTTCCCTCTTCCTCCTTATTTTGACCAGGATCTCTCGTCTCAGCCATGCCGGTCTCTTCCGGGGGCAGAGTGATCAGTGCTCGGGACGGGCTGAGCATCGGTTGGCGGGTGGTTAGCAATTGCGTTGTGCATCACTTGTTTTGTATATTCTGTATATTCTCTTACCATTATCATTATTATTATTATTGTTATTCTTTTCTCTTATTGTTGCACAGGTTGAGACGGACAAACGCAACACTACGCCTCTTCACGGTGCAGCAATGAATTCTCCTTTATTCAGCACTCCAGCACATGCTTAACTTAACTACAACAGCACACTTGATTCGTTCTTTCAAATGTACTTAACAAGTTACTATTGGCTGTAAGGAAGCTAGCTTGCTATTGGCTTAAAGAGGCGGGAGAAACTTCCCTTAAGGAGGCAAGAGAAGCTTCCCTTTAGGTGGCATGCTGTGGTTTGTTGTTCTGTCCTTTTCCTTTTTTTTTTTCTTTGTCCCTAACATCTTGCAATGGCCTCGTCTGTAGGCCCGCTACAGACTCCCACAATGAAAACCATGTTTATTGTACGTTGCAGGGCCCTTTGCAAACATGACAACAAACAGGGTATCATAAAGCACATACTAACCAACTGGGCAAATTAAGAAAAAAACAACTGAGGCCAAATAGACCAGTATTCTCTTGTATTTTTGAATTGGGCTAATTGTTTGTGAATAGACGTAGCATGGATTCTTAGATCCATGCAACACATTCCATCAAAATCCTCACAGCTGTGGCCTTAAGCCAATAGCAAAAAGTCAATAGCTGCTCCATTTTGCAAAACTGCATGTTGCACTCATGACAAATCATCAGCTAACAATCCTAAAACTTCAGATGTTTGATTAACATTTTTAACTCCCCAACAAACTAATTTCCAATATGCATTCAAAGGAACAATCAAAGTACCTGAAACTTTTAAAGGTTTATCCATAATATGGTTCACCATCAATATTAGTAACATTCACATAAACCATTAAAAGGCACACCAATCAAGCAAGTATGGAAAGGCTACGATCCTTGTGCCAAAGTTACACAAAATCGTGACTGATTCAGTTGCTGAGCCAAAGAAACCCACACATTAGTTGCTGGGCTGATCAATGGCAGGTGCATTCCTCCCTGTAGGTGGAACAGAGAGAGCAAGGCGAACACAGCGAGTAGGAATCCACCGTGGACCTTCACCTGTGGAAACACAAGCATAACCCCTTCCCCAGGTTAGCAGTTCATGTGGTCCTGACCAAAGTCCCGTGTGAGGATCCTTCATCCGTACCAAAATGCCTTTGGCTCTTCGCTGCTCACCCCCGATTGACAAAAAATGTCGCACAATGGGAGGTGACGTGTGGTCAGCAGAGATCTTCAAAAAATTTAAAACATAACATGCTTTTCCTAAGTGTGCTTCTGGGGTCATTCCCTTCATTCCCACTTTTTGTTTTTCAAGCAGGCGCTTGAGGGTGCCGTGCATACGCTCAACAATGGCTTGGCCCGTGGGGGAATGAGGGATGCCATACTTGTGAGAGATGCCCCATAGGGAAAGGAATTGACTGACAGCCTTAGAGCTATAAGCAGGTCCATTGTCTGTTTTAATCTCAAGGGGGACGCCCAGCCCAGAAAAAGCACGTTGCCAGTGGCGAGTGACATCTCGGCTAGTTTCACCTGTGTGGGCTGAAGCAACTACTGTGGTGGAGTAGGTATCCACTGTAACGTGAATATACTTCTGTTTACCAAACTCGCTGTAATGAGTTACATCTGTTTTCCATAACTGTAATGCCTTCAGGCCTCTAGGATTAACCCCATAATTTGGTACCGAGGTAACATTTTGGCAGTCTGGACAGGCTGCGGCAATACTGCGTGCAGCAGCCTGAGAGAGACCGTTTTGACCAAATTGATGATACAAAGATCGCCAGTTTTGATGATAGAATTGATGACTCATGACAGCTTGTTGATGTATATTAGGTAAAGGTGTCACAACATTAACAGAGACAAGAGCATCAGCTCTAGCATTACCTTCTATCACAAATCCCGGTAAAGATGTATGACTGTTAACATGCATAACATAAAACGGAAACTGACGTTTTCGAATTTCCTCCCAAACTAAGATTAAAACTGTAAAAAGCTTTGGGTTGTTGATGTGGCCAAGGACGGCCATATCTAACTTTGGAAGGAGAGCTGCTACATAGGCAGAATCAGCCACCAAGTTGAGAGGGCCGTGAAAACACTGAAAGGCTAAGGCAGCAGCCCGCAGTTCAACAACTTGTGGTGATCCATCCTGGGTTACAATCTTGGATTGCCACTGTCCATTGTGTTGCCAGACAATGGCAGCTTTCCCTGTTTTTCCAGATCCATCCATAAACACGGTGTCGCCCTTGACTGGTTGTCTTTGACTTAGCTGTCGTGGTTGCAGGGTTAAACTAACTGTCATTTTTAAAAGTGGATGAGGGGGATGATGATATTGAATTTGTCCCTGGAAATTTGCAAGAGCTACTTGAAGGGCTGTGGAATTTGCCAGTGCCCACTCAAAGTAATATTGTTGTACAGGGATGACCACAGTTGATACGTCAACTCCAGTCAATTCCATGCACCTTTTTCGCATTTTTATGACTAAGTCTGCAACCAGCTCATACCACCCTGCAGCAGTCTTCTTAGACTGCAATGGCAAGAACAACCACTCAAGTATGTGCAGTGGATCTTTCCAATTTTCGTTCCATTGGGCCAACATGGCATAAGGAGAACACTGATCCATTAAAATAAAACCGTTTACAGGAAGTGTGATATCTATACGCCATACGTGTTGCATGGATATCAACTGTTCAATTTCTCTAACAAGGGTCAAAACTGCAGGCGTTAAACATCGTGGGGCCAAAAGATCTGTATCCCCTTTTAAAAGTTGTAAAAGAGGTTGCATCTGTTCATTAGTAAGGCCTAAATAGGGTCGTAACCAATTTAGCATTCCTGCAAGTTTTTGGACATCATTCAAGGTTTTTACTTCTAATTTCAACTGGATAGGTTGTGGGGATACAGTTCTTTTTAGCACATTCAGACCTAAATATTTCCAAGGCTCTTGCCGCTGGACTTTCTCAGGAGCTATAACCGATCCAAATTCCAAAAAACTATGTCTGGCGTCCTTTTCAACTGTGTCCAGTAGTTCCTTTGATGATGCAGCCAACAAGATGTCATCCATATAATGATAGCAGTAAACACTCTTATATTTGTTTCTTACTGTGCTCAAGGCCTGAGCTACAAACCATTGACAGATGGTTGGCGAATTTTTCATGCCCTCTGGTAACACAGTCCAATGGTATCTTTTTGCAGGCTCAGAGTTATTTCTAGTTGGTACAGTAAAGGCAAATTTGTCTTTATCTTTGGGATCTAAATGGATAGTAAAGAAGCAGTCCTTCAGAAATGTCCCACTCCATTGGTATCATGGTGGCAGACGGCAACCCTGGCTGCAGGGCCCCCATAGGGGCCATTACCGCATTGACCTTATGCAGATCATGCAGTAACCGCCATTTGCCTGATTTCTTTTTAATAACAAATACAGGGGTATTCCATGGGCTATGTGACTCTTCAATGTGGCCTGCATCTAACTGTTCCTTAACTAATTCATGCAGGGCATTCAGCTTTTCTTGAGGCAGGGGCCACTGATCTACCCATACCGGGGTCTCCGTTAGCCACGTGAGACCAAGGGTAGGCTGTTTAATTCCCTGCAACACAGTGGCCCCTGTTAAAAATCCGTGGATATGCGAGCTCCCCATTGACTTAAGCAGTCTCGTCCCCATAAGGTAAACGGGGCTGTTGTTACATACGGTCTGATTGTTGCTACTTGACCTTCGGGTGTGTTAATTTGTATTGATTTAACAGACAGATAACTATGTGTTACACCTCCCAAACCTACTACTCCAGTTTGTGTAGTTACCAATGGCCATTGATTTGGCCAGTTCTTACGTGAGATGACGGTAACATCTGCTCCAGTGTCCAAAAGCCCAGTGAGTCGAATGGCTGTGGGTGTCCCGCCAGAGAGGATCAGGGTGCAGGTCAGATCGGGTCGTCGAGACGATATTTCTTGCATCCAGCATACCTGAGGAGCTCCCGTAGACCCAAAACTGCAACAGCCTTGGCGTTTAGATTCTGGTTTTGGAACACAGCTTACAAAAGGCACAAGTTGAACAAGTCGTGTATTTTTAGGACAGGGGTAGAAACCAAGGCACATATTTGACCTTCATAATCAGCATCTATGACGCCCACATGTACCTAGATATTTTGCATTGTGGTACTAGAGCGACCTATTAACAAGGCACTAAGTCCATTCCCTATTGGTCCATATGCTTGCAGGGGTATTTTCACCACCCCTATATCATTAATTGTTACTGTCTCGCTGGTGGATACATCCATCCCTGCTGATCCTTGGGTAGCCCCTGACAATTGCTCACATAAGATTGATTTGTTGATTCTGATTGCAGCAAGTTGACCGGTTGGGGTATTTGTGTTGGAGCGCGCCCCCTCGCGCTCCTGCGGGTGTTTCCCTGGTTTTGTAGCATCGGTAACTGTACCCCATCCTTGTCAAAACGGGAATGACATTGTTTCGCAAAATGTCCTTTCTTCCCACAGCGAAAACAAGCAATCTCTGCTGGTAATTTTTGACGATTTCCTGGGGGAGTTCCCTGTTTGTTGGTGGGACATTCTTATTTTCTATGCCCTAACCTGCCACATGAATAACATTTTTGTTGAAGTGCAGCCATCACAGCTACCTTATGCTCCAAGGTGCCGACTTTAGCACAGGCCGATATCATCGCCTCCAAGGTGGGTTCTCCTGGCATACTTTCTAATATCTTCTGACAGTCAGCGTTAGCGTTGTCCTTTGCTAGCTGTTTTACTAGCATCTCCCGTAATTGTGAATAGAACACTTGTGAAGCTATAGCATCTTGTAATTTTTCAACAAAAGGCAAAAAAGGTTCTTTCGGACCCTGCTTAATGGTGGTATAGCGTTTTTTTGGATCGGCTAGCTGAGCTGTTTTTATTATTGCTTGCACCCCTATCGTTTTTGCCTGGTCTAATACAAGGGTAGACCATTGAGCTTGATGCTGCGGATTGGAATATCGACCGGTTCCTAATAGCACTTCAGGACCACTACCAAAACGAGGGTCATCTTGGGGAAAACTCAAATTCTGTAATCCCTGTAGTTCTGCAGCTGTCCGCCAAGTGGCATGAAAAACTGCTAATTGAACTGGCTGAAACACAATCTGGGCTATTTGCAAAATGTCAGAGGGAGTTAAGGGTTCCATTGTTAATAAATGTAATAATTGCATAGTTGCAGGTGAATTTACCCCATATTGAGAAACAGTTTTCTGCAAGTCTTGGACCACTTTCCAAGCAAAAGGGACATGGGTGTTCGGATTTCCGGCTGCCGCATCCCCTATCTGTACCGGATAGGCATGCAAACAGGGGTTTCCCTCTCCTTCATCTGGTATAATTCCTCCCAGGTTTTCCAACAGATCCCAGTTCCCTGCCTGGATTGCCCCTCTTTTAACGCTGTTCCAAAAGTGTTGTGGATCACGCATGGCACCTGCAGGTTTAGCTACCGCTGTTCGTTCTGTTCCTCCTATCGCCCCCATACCCTGGTTTTCTTCTTGAATTGCCAATGAGTTCATATTTTTACATAGTTCCAGCTCTTGTAAGGCATTAACTTGTCTCTGAGGGTCAGGCAGAGGAGGGGCTGATGGACGACATAAACGTTGATGGGACTCAGGAAGACCCGCCTTTAAATTATCTTGCTGGGGCCGGGATTCATCAGATCCACAGGCACCCTCGCTGTCGGGCAGGTCCTCCTCCCCCTCATCCCCATCTTTACCCTTATCAGGTGGGGGTTCAGGAGGATGAGGCCTATGGGTACTAGTTTCTGCATCTTGCTGACTTTTCAATCGTCTAACAGTGTCTCTCAACAGTCCCCACGTGGTAAACAGTCCTGTGGCCTCTTTATCGCCCTTAGCCGCTCCCTCCAACAACAAAAGTCCCAGTCCTTCCCAAGTTGAAACACTAAATGCGATTAGAGTAGAGGCTTCTACTCCTTGCCTCTTTGCACAAAGTAACATTCGTCTCAATTGCATCTCTTCTAGCTTTATTCCTCTCGTTTGTAGTACTAACTCCCACATTGATAAAACAAGACTATCTTCTTTAGAGAGATTACTCCCCATCTTGTCCCTGGTGGCTCACCTTATACGGTGTCTCGATTCCTAGGAACTAGCAGCCAACACACTGCGCTATCCACTTCACCAGGCTCCATCTCCCCAGCTACCCGCTGGTCCACTTCAGGATAATCTCCTGGCTATCTTTAGTCGAATCACATTGGGGTCACCAAATGTTGCGCAGGTTGAGACGGACAAACGCAACACTACGCCTCTTCACGGTGCAGCAATGAATTCTCCTTTATTCAGCACTCCAGCACATGCTTAACTTAACTACAACAGCACACTTGATTCGTTCTTTCAAATGTACTTAACAAGTTACTATTGGCTGTAAGGAAGCTAGCTTGCTATTGGCTTAAAGAGGCGGGAGAAACTTCCCTTAAGGAGGCAAGAGAAGCTTCCCTTTAGGTGGCATGCTGTGGTTTGTTGTTCTGTCCTTTTCCTTTTTTTTTTTCTTTGTCCCTAACATCTTGCAATGGCCTCGTCTGTAGGCCCGCTACAGACTCCCACAATGAAAACCATGTTTATTGTACGTTGCAGGGCCCTTTGCAAACATGACAACAAACAGGGTATCATAAAGCACATACTAACCAACTGGGCAAATTAAGAAAAAAACAACTGAGGCCTGTTTTTTTTTCTTTGTCTCTAACATCTTGCAATTGCCTTGTCTGTAGGCCCGCTACAGACTCCCACATCTTACTAAACTGGCTCTATCTCAACCCACATCTCTTACTTTTTTTTCTGATTCTCTCCCACATCCCACTGAAGTGGGGGGGAAGTGAGAGAGCAGCTGCGTGGTGCTTAGTTGCCAGCCAGGTAAAACCACGTTATCTTTCAATGAAACCACATTTGCTGCTACCATTGATGGTGGCCCATTCGCGACAGCTATTTCAGGAACACTTAATGAACAAACAAATATAATGTGTGGCCACTGCTGAATTTAGTAAGTGCAGGTGTAGATCGATCTGAGATTCTCTGTGTCCTCTTTGCCTCAGTCTTCCCCAGCAAGGTCTCCCAGGCCTTTTTACCTCGAGGCAGGACTCTGGAGGAGAACAGCCACTGGGGAATAGGAATCAAATCAGCGGCTACCTGAGCAACCTCAGACATTTATCAGTACATGGGAATGGATGGGTTACATCCAAGAATGTTGAGAGAGCAAGACAATGTCACAGTGAGGCCACTCTCCATCATCTCTAACAGGTCATGGAGATGGGGGGAGTCCCCTGGCAAAAGGCAAGTGTTGCACACACCTTTCAAAAAGCCCCAGAGGAGGAGCTGGGGAGCTTCACACTCGGTGAGGAATATGTCCCAGAGCGTGTCCTCATGGATTGCGTTTCCGGGTTTGTGAAAGACAAGGTGACTGGATGAACCCAGGGCTGACCATGCCTGATCATCCTCTGTGCTTCCCATGAGGAAAGGGCTGCATCTGTGGGTAAGGGGAGGGCAGTGTCATTTTCCAGGACTGCAGCAAGGCTTTGAACACCACCCCCCACAACACTCTCTTTTCCAAGAACACGCAGGCTGGAGGGATGGGCCAACAGGAACCCCACACCATCCAAGAAGGAGCAGTCCAAAGCCCTGCCCCTTAGGGTCACAAATGCCTTGCAGTGACAGAGATTAGGAACTGCCCACCTGGGTTGCACCTCCACAGAAAAGTCTCTCATGGTCCCACATAGGAGGGCTTTGGTAAACAGCCTCATAAATGGAGATCATTCTGTTTGGGTGACTTAGTCCAACCCTTAAGATTAGGCAGGGTGAATCCCATTCCTGGCAAAGATCACGCATCAACAGAAGGGAGTTCACTGCAGCTGCCCAGCTTTGGCCTTGGAGTGGTGAGCCCCTCTGGGCCCAGCTGCAGAAGAACTGCAATGGTACAGCTGTGCCCTTGGGCCCTCTGTGTATCAGTTGGGGTCTGGCACTTGGAGGGCCATGGTGCTGTGCCATTGTATGTCCCATAAAGGTCTGACCATCTCAAGAAAAGGGATGATGTGAGGGAAGTGCTAAGTGATAGCTTCCATCCTAGCTCTGACCCAAGCCCCAAGAAAAACTCTAACCCACAAAGCTGGCCCACAGCCTAAACATGAACTAGACAGCCTCAGCAGAACACCAAACCCTCTCCCTAAGCCTCTGCCTAAACCTCAACCCTGAAAGGAGAGCTCTAATCCCTAAACCCCACCCTTGACACCTAAACCCCAAAGCCCTCATACCCACACTCTAACCTCCTCGCCTTTACCTCCCACAAGGAGGAGATGGGTGGGAATGCTGTGGTGAGGTCAGATGTGCCTCAGGATCTCATGGGCTAGGAGGAAGAACAGGGCTGTGAGGCCACATCTACCAGAATCCCTGATAGGCCAGCAGCAGTGCTGTACAAGCTCATTGTGGTGACAAGTGTGCCTGGGAATGAGTGCTCTTGAGTGACATTTCTGGGCACCTTAAAGAGAATAATATGTCCCAGTGCAGTCAGCATGGATTATCCAAGGGTAAATCATGCTTCACCAACCTGACTGCCTTCATGAAGAAGTCACTGCTTTTCTGCATCAGGGGAGAAGAGTGGATGTCACTGACCTCCACTTCAGCAAGACTTTGGGCATGGTCTCCCTCAATATCCTTGCACCCACATTAGGCCATGACAGTCTGGATGGGGAGACAAAGAGCTGGGTAAAACACCAGTGGGATGATGAGGCTGAGCAAGCAGCACTGAAGGGGTCATCCCATCCTGGAGGCCAGTGGGAGCACTATGGGGCAGCACAGGGGACTCTCCTGTGCAGCTGAACACCTCTATCCATGACCCAGAGGAGGTAACTGTCACCATGTTTGTCACTGGCACTAACTTGGGAGGAGCATTCCTGTGCCCTAGGAAACCTGACCAGCAGAAGGCCTGTCCTGTCAGAAACGTGATGAGATAGAAGCAGGACAAAGGCCAGGTCCTGCGCCTGGAATAGCCTAACCCCCTGCAGTGGCAGGGCCTGGGGACTGCCTGGCTGTGGAGTAGCTCTGCAGAAAAGGCCCTGGTGGTGCTGGGGGACAGAAGGCAAAACCTGATCCAGCAGAGTGACCTGGTAGCAAAGTCAGCCAGCAGTGTCCTGGAGTCTCACCAAAGGAGTAGGGCAGTGATTGTCTCCCCTAGCTCATCACTCAATAGACCCCCCTGTGTCAATTTTTGGTCACCCACCAGAGAAGCGTAGGAGGGAGTAAGCACCTGTGGGACTGCTGGGCCCTTGGCCAAAGATAACCACCACAGCAAGGAAGATGTTGATAACTAGCAGCGAGTTCAGTGGAGGAGAGTCATGGAGATGCTCAGGGGCTGGAGCACTCGTCTGGGAGGAGAAACTGAATGGAAGGGCCTTGTTCAACCTGCAGGAGGGAGGGCCTTGGGAACCTCCTAGTGACCTCCCAGTCCCTACCGGGGCATGGGGTTCAGGAAGATGAAATAAGTCTTGTCACCGTATTGCTTGGCAGGAGACTAATAGACAACCGTAAGAGGTTGGAATAAGAAAGTTTCTGCCCAGAGGTAAGGAAATGACACATCTGCAGAGCATGGTGTGCTTTAGGTTGTAAACAGAATGTAAACAAATCCTCGGACTTGGAGTCTCAGTCAGTAGACATTTACAATAGTTGTCATGCAAGTCCATGAGCACTTGATCAGGCTGAAGGTGTCTGCGAATAGTCTTGGCTGAGAGACAAACTGTTGGAAGAGCGATTGGATTTCATTTATAATGGCTGTCAATAGGCAACTGGTTTCCTTTTTATTAATGATAGCAGTGGAGTTGGGTATCAGTGAGCTCCAGAGGAGGACAGGGGTGACCATGCAGCAAAGGTCCCTCCTCAGGGCTGGGGTGTTTGGCCAGAGATGGAAATGGCTGCTGTGTGGGACTGATCTGGGACAATTTTGCTGGGGCAGCTTCCCCAGGGTTTCCAGGGAACATGGCACAGGCTGGGACCCTCTCTTCTGCCCCTTTGATGCCTTGCTTGCTTAACCGTGTCACCTGGCTCTGCACCGTGAGTGCTGGCTGCCCCTACCCTGCATGCTCACACAGCTCAGCTCTACACTGGCGTTTTTCTCTCCTGGGCTCTTTCCAGCCTGGCCCAGCCCCAGCTCTCCCCACCTCCCCAGGCATCTCCACAGCCCGGGCCAGCAGAGCAGACCAGTGTGAAGGACACAACAGATGCTTGGGGTGAGAGAGGGCCAAGGGCATGAGCAAATAGGGGCTACTCTCTCCCTGGTTCTCCTGAATTCATATATTTAGTGCTTTCCTTTTGGGGGTACTTCACAACAGAGGGTGTTTCACCTTCTCAAGTCTCCATGCTTCCCAACCCCAGGGCACATGGTCAGTCCCCATCCCCTCCTCACCCTCCTAAACTTATTTCCAGAGAGGCTGGGATATGCCATTGTTCCTGTCATTCATAAAGCAACCTGAGGAGGTAATGCAGAGCTATTGGACTATCTCCACTGCCTTTGGAGAACATAAATGGAGCCTTTAAATAAAGAACATGCAGTCCACTAGAACCCAACATTACCATGAGCTTAACTCCAAAATCACTGAGTACAAAAAGAAAACAGAAACAATAAAAGAAAAATTCTTTGCAGATTTTCTCAGAAGCAAATTTTGGAAGAGCCCAGTCTTCAGGCACTGCACCTAGGAGATGACTTCTTGTTTGAATAACTGTTATCTGAAAGGCCACAAGTGACACAGTGTTGTGCAAGAGTCGGACACAACAAGATCAAACACCAAGAGGGAGTATAAACCCAGAAACTTATCTCAAGATACAATTATCACAAGATAGAAAAGCAGGGTCATGGCCTGCAATAAAATCTGGGAAATGTGCAGAGGAGTTGAGGGAGATTATTTTTGGTGAAACAGCACACATTGGGCCAGTTTACATAGAGTCTCCTTGAGCTCCTGGTTCCTCATGCTGTAGATGAGGGGGTTCAGTGCTGGAGGTACGACCGAGTACAGCACTGCCACCACCAGATCCAGGTATGGGGAGGAAATGGAGGGGGGTTTCAGGTGGGCAAACACTGCGGTGCTGATGAACAGGGAGACCACAGCCAAGTGAGGGAGGCACATGGAAAAGGCTTTGTGCCGTCCCTGCTGAGAGGGGATCCTCATCACGGCCCTGAAGATCTGCACGTAGGACAGCACAATGAAAAGAAAACAACCAAAAACCACACAGATACTGAACATAATAAGACCAACCTCTCTGAGGTAGTCATCTGAGCAGGAGAGCTTGAGGATCTGGGGGATTTCACAGAAGAACTGGTGCACAGCATTGCCTTGGCAGAGGGGAAGTGAAAATGTATTGGCTGTGTGCAGCACAGCATGGAGAAAGCCACTTCCCCAGGCAGCTGCTGCCATGTGGACACAAGCTCTGCTGCCCAGGAGGGTCCTGTAGTGCAGGGGTTTGCAGATGGCAACGTAGCGGTCATAGGCCATAACAGTGAGAAGGGAATACTCTGCTCCAAAGAAGAAGAGCACTAAGAAGACCTGTGCAATACAACAAGAGTAGGAGATGACTGTGGTGTCCCAGAGGGAATTGGCAATGGATTTGGGAACAGTGGTGGAGATGGATCCGAGGTCAACAAGGGAGAGGTTGAGGAGGAAGAAGTACATGGGGGTGTGGAGGCGGTGGTCGCAGGCTATGGCAGTGATGATGAGGCTGTTGCCCAGGAGGGCAGCCAGGTAGATGCCCAGGAAGAGCCAGAAGTGCAAGAGCTGCAGCTCCCGCCTGTCTCCAAGCGCCAGGAGGAGGAAGTGGGTGATGGAGCTGCTGTTGGACATTTTAACTCTATGTGCAAGGGGATCTGTAAAAAAGGAAATAAATTAAGTGAGAAATGAGGTCAGAATTCTTCAAGAAAAATCTGTTCAGAGTCTTATAAGTGGCTCCAGACCACCTATCCCTTCTCAGGAAGGCCTTTGGTAAGCTCTAGTTGGTGCTGGCTGAGGGTCCCCGAAGGAGCAAGAGACTCAGCTGTGGGCTCTGCAGGAGTCTGTCCGCTCCTATGGCAAGAGGGAAAATGGAAAGCAGAGTGATCTCAAAAGAA
>CM067105.1:911983-933118 GCA_034008185.1 Gorsachius magnificus | reverse complement strand
ATTAAACTGGGTGATTGTTACTATAATACTGCTGATAAGATGTGGGAGTAAGTATAGGATCCGCAGGTGTGGTGGATAAGGATAGGGTCTGCAGGTGTGACGGCTGACCTCTAGGATCTGCAGGTGTGGAGACTTTGGACCAATGAGAAAAGGGATAAATAGCAGTGGGATCACTCTGATGGTGCTTGTGCAGGAACATGGGGTCCCTGCCTTCTCTGCAACATGCCTGCAATGCCACACCTGCCTTCTCTGCTGCATGCCTTCAATGCCACAATAAGACATATAGAATCCATGAAAGTGATGACACACTACATTATACAGCAATTAACATCATACTGTTCAGTCCATTGGCTTTTTTTATCTGCTGCCAACTGGATTTAACTCCAGGTGGATCCCATCCAGCCCCATAGACTTGTGGATGTCCAGGTGGCATAGCAGGTCAAAACCTGCTTCCTCCTGGATGATGGTGAGTTTTTTCCACTCTCCATCCCAGTCTTCCATCTCGGGGGGGCGAGTACCCTGGGGATAACTTGTTGGGCCATTAAAGATTGAGGGAAAGAAGGTGTTAAGTATCTCAGTCATTTCATCATCCTTAGTTACGATGGAGGTTCTCCATGGCTCTTTTTGCTGTTAACGCATTTATAAAAACTTTTTTCATTATCTTTTACAACAGTGGTCAGGTTGAGTTCTAGTTGGGCTTTTGCCTTTCTCATTTCCTCTCTGCATGACCTGACAAGGTCTTTGTACTCTTCTTGGGTTTCCTGCCTCTTCTTCCAAAGCTGGTAAGCTCTCCTTTTCTTCCTGAGTCTCAGTAAAATCTCCCTGTTCAACCAGGCCGGTCGACTTCCCCGCCAATTGATCTTATGGGTTCTGCAGTGGAGGAAAACAGCCTCTGCTGGAGAGACTGGCAGGGAAGGATGAGTATGGGCCATGGCTCCTGTGTTCTCCTCCTGTGGAGGAAGACAATCAGTGGTGAATGGGGATCAACTCAAAGGTTACTGGAGCAAACTTCAACCACCATTACAGAGATGGAGATGGGTGTTTTGACCAGATCCCTGAACACAAGTATTGGTACCTCATGACCCCTGAGATTCAACTTGTTGGTCCTGAGGAGTATCACGCCTGTTGAGGTGTCCTGGGATATCTCCTGACCCATGTGGTGGTTTAGGCTGTGAGGACAATGAAACGCCACCTTTGACTGGAGTAATTTCACCTTCAGTGCTGACATACAGGGCAGATGGAGGGACTTCAGAGCATACAGTCACTCTGCTGAAGGCTTAGGTATTCAGAGATCCAAAATGAAGATAATGATGTTGTATTAGCATCCATCACACAAAAATTTGTCCTGCTTTGTGCTTTACCCCAGGTGTGGAACTGTCCCTTCCCATTTTTGGGTGAAAAATAACCTCCCCATACACATCCACACACTTGAAATAAGGATGAAAGATAAAGAGCAGAAATTAATTAGGGGCAATATTGTTTGCGAGGTGTTACTATGAAATGTAAACAGAGTTAGCAGTGAGACGAAAAGCGCTGTTATAAAAAAATCATGCCAATATCTAAATGCTGTTACGTTAGAGCTGTTTTGTCAGGTAAGACGGAATGACAATGACAAAATTAAAGAAATTACTTTTGTCATCATTAAGAAGGGGAAGAAATTTTAGAGCATGTTACTGGTTTTAGTGAAAAGATAAATAAGTCCACAATGTGGCTGCTAAGTCCCCACCCTGCCCCACCACTCGCTCATGCCCCTCTCCTGAGGAGTGGAGAATTGCAAAGGCAAAGTGAGAAAAAATCACAGGTCAAGATATAGAGTAGTTAAAGCAAAAGCTGTAGCCACATGGAAAGGAAAACAAGGAATTCCTGCACTGCTTCCCATTGGCTGGCAGTTCAGTCATTCCCAGGAAAGCAGGGCTCCATCATGAGTAAGGGTTTCTTGGGAAGGATAAGGCCATGAACCCCTCCTGTCCCCCTCTTCCTCCTTCTTCCTCCAGCTTTTCTTGCTGAGCATGACATCATACCTTATGGGATATCCCTTTTTTCAGCTGGGTCCCCTCCAAACTTCTTGCCCACCCCCAGCCTACTCACTGGCAGGGAAGCGTGAGAAACAGAAAAAACCCTTGGCACTGCACAAGCTGTGCTCAGCAATAGCTAAAACATGGCGGTGTTATCAACATCAATTTGCTCACAAATCCAGGACATGGAACCACACCCATATGCTGTGGGCTTCGTGTTGCTTCATCTTCAGTAATAGCTAAAATAATTTTGGTCACAAGTCCAAAATGTGCAACCATATGGGCAGCTATGAAGACCATGAGCTCCATCCCAGCTAGCCAGGAAATCACAGAATCCAGAATGTCAGGGGTCAGAAGGGCCCTCCTGTTCATCTAGTCCAACCCCCCTGTTCAAGCAGGCTCACCCAGAGCAGGGGGCACAGGACATTGTCCAGGCGGGGGGTGAATATCTCCAGAGAAGGAGACTCCACACCCCCCTGCGCAGCCTGTTCCAGGGCTCTGTCACCCTCAAAGTAAAGAAGTTCTTCCTCATATTCAACTGGAACCTCTTATGCTTCAGTTTGTGGCCACTGCCCCTTGTACTGTTGCTGGGCACCACTGAGAAGAGTCTGGCTCCGTCCTCATATCTTCCACCCTTAAGATATTTGTATGTGTTGATGAGATCCCCTCTCAGTCTTCTCTTCTTCAGGCTAAACAAGCCCAGCTCCCTTGGCTGAGTGCTGACCCTGGTAGGCGGTAGAGGGACCTGGACAGGCTGGATCGATGGGCCCAGGCCAACTGTATGAGGTTCAACAAGGCCAAGTGCCGGGTCCTGCACTTTGGTCACAACAACCCCATGCAGCGCTACAGGCTTGGGGAAGAGTGGCTGGAAAGCTGCCTGGTGGAAAAAGACCTGGGGGTACTGGTTGACAGCCGGCTGAGTAGGAGCCAGCAGTGTGCCCAGGTGGCCAAGAAGGTCAATGGCATCCTGGCCTGTATCAGAAATAGTGTGGCCAGCAGGAGTAGGGAAGTGATCGTGCCCCTGTACTCGGTGCTGGTGAGGCCGCACCTTGAATACTGTGTTCATTTTTGGGCCCCTCAGTACAAGAAAGACGTTGACTTGCTGGAACATGTCCAGAGGAGAGCAACCAAGCTGGTGAGGGGTCTGGAGCACAAGTCTTGTGAGGAATGGGTGAGGGAACTGGGGTTGTTCAGCCTGGAGAAGAGGAGGCTGAGGGGACACCTTATCACCCTCACAACTGTCTGACAGGAGGGGGGACTGAGGTGGGGGTCGGCCTCTTCTCCCTGGTAATGGATGAAAGGACGAGGGGGAATGATCCGAAGTTGCTCCAGGGCAGGTTTAGGCTAGACATTAGGAAAAACTTCTTCAGAGAAAGGGTTGTCAGGCTCTGGAACGGGGTGCCCAGGGAGGTGGTCGAATCCTCATCCCTGGAGGTCTTTAAAAGAAGGAGAGATGAGGTGCTTAGGGCCATGGTTTAGTGGTGGGATGGCAGGGTTAGGTTAAAGGTTGGACTTGGTGATCTTAAACGTCTTTTCCAACCAAAGCGATTCTATGATTCTATGATTCTCTGAGGTTTTTGTTTCCAAATCCCAGAGGTTCTCAGGGTCCCTCTGGAGTGAAGCTCTGTGTGGGCAGCTGTTCCTGTGTGCGTACAGGTGGCCCCCCAGATCCCTGGTGCCTCTGACAAGATAAGAGCACGAGGAATCGCAGGGCAGTACAGATAACAGCAGGAGGTAGTGGTTTAATGGAATCGCTGACCAAGGTAGGAATTGCCCTGGTGACAAGCTCAGAAACACCCAAAGGAAGCTACAAAGGAAGCCAAACTAGGGCCAGGAAGGAAAAGGTGAAGAGAGATGGGCTGATTGCGTGGGAGGGTACCAGGATGGTCGAGGGGAAGAAATGGTGAGTGGGAGAAGAGGGAAAAGGAAAGAAAAAGCGGAGCAAAGGAAATAATGAGGGTCTTTGGACTTTCTCCAAACAGCCCCGCACATGCAATTTCTCCTTGAAAAACTTCCTGAGGATTTTTCCTGGGTTTTGGCAGAGGTAGATTTAATTTTCTTCCCCGTAGCTGGCATAGTGCTGTGGTTTGGGTTTAGTATGAGAAGAATTTTGATAACCCACTGCTGTTTTAGTGGTTTTCTAGCGGTGCTTACACTAGACTTGGGCTTTTCAGCTTCCCATGCTCTGTCCCATGCAGAAGAAGCTGGGCAGGAGCACAGCCAGCACAGCTGAGCCGAACTGTCCAAAGGGGTTTTCCATACCGTATGATGTCATGCTCAGTATAGAAACTGGTGGGAGTTGGTCTATGGGGCAGAGATTGCTGGGCATCACTCTGTGGGTGGTGAGCAGTTTCATCCCACATCTCCTGCCTGTCACTGCCTGCATGCCCTGCCTGACAACAGCACAGGAATGGGGGTTTCCAAAGAGGAACATTGACACCTCCTGCAGAGCAATTCCCACTGCAGGAATCAGTCTGTCCAGTGATTAGAGAGGGGCAGTCAGTGATGACTTCAATCTGCTTCAGATTGTGTTCCCCAGGAGAAACCCTGCTGCCTTTCAGGAGCTGTCAGCCCTGGAGGCCCAGGGGCATCTCCAGGGAGGGGAAGGGGGGGCGGGGTAGAGCAAGTGCTGCCTTGGGCTGGTCCTCTGCTGCTGAGCTGGGCTGGGCTCCTGGCATGGAGGGAGCTGATGGCAAGTGGGCAGCGCTGCCGAGAGACAGCTCTGCCCAGGAGCAGCTCCTCTGCAAAGCGCAGCAAGTCTGAGGGCACTGCTGGCAGGCACCAAGCAGAGATGAGACAGAGTTTAAAGACAGCCAGGAGTGGGAAAATGCATAGAGCTCACTGGAGGAGAAATCTTCACCAGCCCTGAACACAGGTAAGTCTTTGGCTGCAGGGCACATCCTGGGGGGATCTCCTAGAACTGACACATCCCATGGCTGGCACGGAGGAGAAGGATGTGCTGCAGATCAGGGACTCCCTGCTGCCCCATCCGAGGGACAGGGCATGGTGGCTGCCTTCTCCCAGGGAGGGCTGCAGGGTGGGAAGGTGGGTGTGCAGGCAGGGGTGCCCAGGGCTGTCCTTCCCAGCAGGATCCCTGCAGCCCAGGGGGCTGTGTGGTGGGGCAGGGACTCTGCTGCCTTCCAGGGTCAGCACTCAGCCTGCCCGGGGAGCTCCCCATTGCGCTGCAGGGAGAGGCTGTGGGATGAAGCATCCATTGACAAGGCAGGTCTGCTCTTGAGGGGCCATGTTTGGATCAGGTCTGTTCACAGCTCCAGATCATCCCCAGGAAATTTGCAGAGGGTCCTTTTGAAAAAACAAAACAAAACAAAACAAAACATTGAGGCAACATTTACCTGAAATGGAAGGAGTCTGTGCTTTGAGTTTTCTCTTCATGGTTGACTGGCTGGGCAGTGGGAGATGGGAATTTCTTTCTCCCTTGTGGAAAAGACACAGAGACCCCCGTTGTCATTAGCACTTGTCACTTGTCTGAGCTGCTCCTTAGCTGCTGCAGGCACAGAGATGCCCTTGGGCAATGCCCTGCTGCCAGGAGGGATCTGCAGGTCAGGGATGAGCACACAGTGGGTGGGATGGGGTCTGTCAACAATTATGTGAAATAGATGTGGGTACAGAGAAACAGCTCCCATCAGGGACAACTCCCAGCAGCAGAGACGGACATTTGGGTAGGGAGTGAGTGGGAGCTGCTACTAAAATTGCCACAGGGGTCAGGGTGGGGGATTTTGGGCACCTCACTGCCATCCCCTGTAGCGCAGACAACTTCTCTGGAGCGAACACTCTGTGTCCTCTCCCACCCAGGAAAGCCTATTCCCCAAAAGGCCATGGGATGCAGGCTGAGACATCCTTGGCAGCTGCACCTCCAGTCTAGGAGAAGTGCCTGTGTCCTAAAATTAACACATCACAGACAAAAGACTGCCCTAGAGTGACACTGTCTGTGAGGTGCAGAGCAAAGCAGGGTAAGGAGAAGGCTTTATGGATGCCCACCTGCCTTTCTCTTCTTGCTGCAATTTGTTTTGGAGCACTGCAAGTTTTTTTCCCTGTTTCCCCACTTTTGCCTGGTGTTCCTGCTCTCCGGGGTCGAGGGAGGGTGCAGGTCAGCTTCTGTTCTGACATCAACTCTGAGGGTCCTTCCCTGGAAGTGTCTTCATTGGAACAAGGTGCCCATGCTCTGAAGCACCATGTGATTGATTTGGTAGGGCTGAGAAATCAGCTGAAACATTCCCCATTCTGCTGAGGGAGGACGGTGGCCATAAGAAATGATGTGGGGTTTTCGTCTAAGAAATCTCCCCTAAATTATTATTGTGTTTTCCCTTCTTGGAAAGGTCCTTGTACCCAAAGGGAATAAATGTCCAACAGCAGCTCCATCACCGAGTTCCTCCTTCTGGCATTCGCAGACACATGGAAGCTGCAGCTCTTGCACTTCTTGCTCTTCCTGGGCATCTACCTGGCTGCCCTCCTGAGCAACGGCCTCATCATCACTGCCATAGCCTGCGACCACCGCCTCCACACCCCCATGTACTTCTTCCTCCTCAGCCTCTCCCTCCTCGATCTGGGATCCATCTCCACCGCTGTTCCCAAATCCATGGCCAACTCCCTGTGGGACACTAGAGCCATCTCTTTCTTGGGCTGTGCTGTTCAAGTCTTTCTGTTTGTCTTTTTCTTGTCAACAGAATTTTCTCTTCTCACCGTCATGGCCTATGACCGCTACGTTGCCATCTGCAAACCCCTGCACTACGGGACCCTCCTGGGCAGCAGAGCTTGTGTCTACATGGCAGCAGCTGCCTGGGGCAGTGGGTTCCTCTATGCTGTCCTGCACACGGCCAATACATTTTCTATTCCCCTCTGCCAAGGCAATGCTGTGGACCAGTTCTTCTGTGAAATCCCCCAGATCCTCAAGCTCTCCTGCTCACACGCCTACCTCAGGGAGGTTGGGCTTCTTGTGGTCAGTGCCTGTTTACTCTTTGGGTGTTTCATTTTCATTGTGGTGTCCTATGTGCAGATCTTCAGGGCCGTGCTGAGGATCCCCTCTCAGCAGGGATGCCACAAAACCTTTTCCACGTGCCTCCCTCACCTGGCCGTGGTCTCCCTGTTTGTCAGCACTGGCACATTTGCCTACCTGAAGCCCCCCTCCATCTCTTCCCCATCCCTGGATCTGGTGGTAGCAGTGCTGTACTCGGTGATGCCTCCAGCAGTGAACCCCCTCATCTACAGCATGAGGAACCAGGAGCTCAAGGATGCAGTGTGGAAACTGATAACTGGGTGGTTTTAAGCAGCAATAAGCTTCCCGTCTTCTTCTGCATAGTACTTATGGTGTAAAGCACTATAGGACCAGCCTGTCTTTGGTAGTTGGTTTGTGTGGGATATCTGGAGAATCAAGGACACTTAGTGAACAATCCAGACTAAATGGGCTTGTTATGCTTGTGAGCAGTAAACCTCAAGGACATTGTGAAGGCCGCCTGCGGTCAGAAAGTGATGAAAAAAACCTTGAAAAGAGGAAGAAAAGTTGGTGTACGTGACTGAGATCAGAAAGCAAAGCAGGACGCAGGTGGAGAGGACTGTGCGCGTGGACAAGAGACTTTAACGAATCATATCGTAGCTAAGAGCGCGTGTACAGATATAGTTAACCAATTAATAAAGAGCTTGTGCATGATAAGGAAGTAGAAGAGCTATATTAACCGGGATGTATCAGCAATAAATTGGCATTGATTGTGTGCGGTGACCGTGACTTCTGTGTCAACAGGTTTGAGTTTGGTTTAAGCTTTTCTTAGTTGTAAGAATGTTGTCCACAGAGAACTGTCATTATTCATACCATTTCTAACTCTGTATTTACCTGTCCTGTGTGATCTGGATACTGCGTAATGATGAGCCGTGCTCCATGTGTTTTGCAACAAAATAAGTGACCCTGCAGTGAGTTGTTTCTCTGAGATCTTTTATCCGAGATCATCTCTGGAGCTGCAGGGGCAGTGCCTGTGTGCAGAGGTGGAGGGGGAATGAGTTCAGCACCAGTGCTTGGTCTTTCTGAGCTGCTCACTTTCCATCTCCACGCTCTCCTTCTGAGCCCTCGTGTTGCTGTAAGGGCCTGAGAGCACTGGCAGCTCGATATAGTCCTGGTGTGTGGCAGTTTGTGCCAGCAGGCAGGGACAAGCAATGGACACTTCTGTGACACAGCTGACGTTCATAACAGCATCATGAAAAGGGATCTTTTAAGGGCAGTGCCTGATGGCTTAGGTCTGCTTCTAATGATGTTCTTAAGACCATGCCCAGGAACATGCACAGGAGAGAAAACACCAGTGAGCAGCTAAAGTGTGTGAGTGAGCATGCTGGGGGCACAGGGCAGTGTCCTTTCACAGCCAGGCTTCCTAGGAGAGAGGTGAAGGACCAGCAGAGCAGGGTCTGGTCTGTGCCCGTGTTCAGTGGACACCCAGGGGAAGCTGTGCCAGAGCACTCTTCACTATCTAGGCAATAACAACCACCATTTTCAACACTGGCCTCTTACTGCAGCCTGGAGAGGTTCTTTGACCCTCCATGGAGGGACACCAAATGATGACGTCAGAAGCCTCTGTCTGCATTGTACAGATGAGACATAAGCATGCACATGGTGTGCGTGTGGTGAGATGAACTGAGTGAGCACAAATGCCATCAGCTATTCCTAGGGGTGTGTGCTGAGCTGACCTTGGCTGGACGTCAGGTGGCCACCAAGCCACTCTATCACTCCCACTCCTCAACTGGTTAGGGGGAGGAAAAATACGATGAAAGGCTCTCGGATTGAGATAAGGACAGGGAGATCACTCAGCAATTACTGTCACAGGCAAAACAGACCCGACTTTCATTTATTACCAATCAAATCAGAGTAGGGTTATGAGAAATAAAAACAAATCTTAAAGCACCTTCCTCCAAGCCCTCCCTTCTTCTCCAGATCAGCTTCCCTCCTGAATTCTCAAATTCCTCCCCCTGAGTGGCACAGAGGGACGGGGAATGGGGGCTGTGGTCAGTTCATCACAGATTCTCTCTGCCACTCCTTCCTCCACATACTCTTCCTCTGCTCCAGGGTGTGGTCCCACCTGCGGGAGACAGTCCTCCACAAACTTCTCCAATGTGCATCCTTCCCACGGGCTGCAGTTCTTCACAAACTGCTCCAGCGTGGGTTCCTTCCAAGGGGTGCAGTCTCTCAGGAACAGACTGCTCCAGCATGGGCTCCTCTTCCCAAGGGGTCACAGGTCCTGCCAGGAGCCTACTCCAGCATGGGTTCTCCAGAGGGTCACAGCCTTCTTTGGGCACATCCGCCTGCTCCAGTGTGGGGTCCTCCATGGTCTGTAGGATTATATTTCATCCACCACGGGCCTCCATGGGCTGTAGGGTATAACCTTCCTCAGCATGGTCTTCACCACAGGCTTCAGGGGAATCTCTGCTCCAGCACATGGAGCAAGTCCTCCCCCTCCTTCTTCAGTGACCTTGGTGTCTGCAGAGTTGTTTCTCCTACATATTCTCACTCCTTTCTCCCAGCTGCTGTTGTGCAGCTCTTTTTTCCCCCTTATATATGTTATCACAGAGGTGCTACCGCCGTCGCTGATTGGCTCAGCTTTGGCCAGCAGTGGGTCCATCTTGGAGTCAGCTGGCATTGGCTCTATCATGCACAGGGGAAGCCTCTGGCATTTTCTCACAGAAGCCACCCCTGGTGCCCCCCTGCTGCCTAAACCTCTCTGCCCAAACCAAACACAGGATTCCATGAAGGCCTGTGGAACAGTGTCTTGAGGTTTCTTCACATTGAGAGCAATGTTCCCTGGGAAAACACCTGAATGCAGCACTGGGATGTGCTTCCTTGAGCAAAGGTCCCTGCGTTCATTCTTGGAGCATCTCAGATGAGTGCAGAGCAGAGCAATACACCGCAGGGATGAAGACACACTGTGTTTTCTGCTAATGCACTGCTTCTGCATGTGCAAGGGAAGGAATCCTGCCTCTGAACACCCCTGTGTGGGTGACAAGTGCACGAGGCCAGCTCAGGTGTGGACACCTCGCAGAGCCCTGGCATTTCTGTGTGTTACACCAGGAACAGCCCCCAACATCCCAGAGAGATTTCTCTCACCCACTTTGGACAGGTTCATCGCAAATGCTACCTCGCGCTTCCTTTGTGCTTCTCCAGTGGGGGTTTAAGAAAAAAAAAAAAAAAGGTTGTATGGGACAGGTTTGTATCAGGGAGAGAATCTCAGACCTTGGGAGGATACCTCAGGGAGGTAGCATATTCTCCTTCTGATGGTATTTCAGGTATGGACAATCAGCTCATAATCCAGCCTCACAGACTGCATTGGCCAGAACTACACATGCACTAGGAAAACTTGGACACTTGTTCCTGTGGACAGAACTGCATGGGAGACCCACAAGATCAGTGTCTGAACTGCAGCTGAAACACCACCTCCCCAGAGAACCTGGCAGCAAAAATGAAATAACAAAAACAATAACACAGAGCAGTGGAGACACAAGTAAATAGCCAGTGAGGGTCCAGCTGAAAGAGGCCAGGGCAGAGGCAGGCGGGCCCTCAGGCAGCGTTACCCTGCCCCAGCTCTGCACGCCACTGCCCAGGCACCACCATTGCCGGGCAGCTGCTCTCAGCCCTGGGCTCTGCAGAGGGAAATGGCCACGGGGCTGGAGAGCTGCCCCACGGCTCTGCTGGAGCTCTGGCTGCAGAGGAGCTGGTTCCCACCTTGGAGCCCAGAGCCCTGAGGGCAGAGGCTTTTCTGGCTGGGAGAGGAGCCAAGGGGGCTTGCCCAGAGGAAGGGCTCAGCATTGGACAGGATCAAACAGTTCTTTCTGAATTCTCCCTCCCACAAGGTTTCTGGTTTAGTCTCCTTTAATTCCTGATCATGTCTCTGCAGCCTGGATAATCTGACCCTGGGAGGTGTTTCCCTGTCCCATGTCTTTTCCCAGTCATCGTTCACAGACCCCATCCCAAGCTCTGTGAACCCATCTTAGCCCTCCAGAACCCTGCCTGTTTGCAGGGCACTGGCTGGGTGCATGATCCTGTTTGCAGGTGGAAAATGGCGGCTCAGAACAACCCAGCTGTGTCCAGCTGAAGTGATGATGGCTCTGGCCATAGGCAGAGGGGTGGCCGTAGGCACTTTACCAGGCTCCTGGAAGTCCTATTGATCACTCTCAGTTGCAGTTCAGGAATCTGAGTGACTTATTAAAACTTGAGAGCTTTTTTTTTCTATTTATAGTTTTCTCTCGCTGCCTCCCCCACCTTCCCCACCACCCTTCCCCCAGCCCCCAGGAATAAGAAACTGGAAAACATGGACTCAGGAAAGCTCCTTATCTCTATAGCAATACCTGTGCTGGTCTTCTCCTTCAGACATCCCCTTGAAAATATTGTGGGACTGATGTGGTGCTGTGAGGTGCCCTGACCCAGGTAGCACTATCTTGACATCAAAAGGACCCTGCCTCGCTGGGTGTTGCTCATCCCATCCACAGTTTCTCTCCACAGCACCAGGCTCAGCTTCCAGAGAGGCTGAGTGCTGACCCTGGCAGGCAGCAGAGTCCCTGCCCCAGCACACAATGCTCTGGGAACCAGGGACCCTGCTGGGTAGGACAGCCCTGGGCACCCTCCTGTGCCCATCCAACTTTACACCCCTGCAGCCATTAGGAGAAGGCAGCCGTCACTCCCTCTCCCTTTGATGGTACAGTGGAACGTCCTGATCTGCAGCACGTTCTCCTCCTCTAGACTAGAAAAAACTATGAGATTTGTACTCACAGATACCATCAGCTAAGGGATGTGCCACCTTAAGGAGCTCCCTCCAGGAATGGAAGCTTCATTGCCCTGCAGCCAGAGAATTACTGGGCTGTAAAGATTTCTCCCACAGTGAACTGTCAGCACGTCCAGACTGTCTGTAACCTCTCTCTGCCTCACGTGTTTACCCTCGGTGCCTGCAGGCAGTGCCCTCAGCCCTGCTGCGTTTTGCAGAGGAGCTGCTCCTGGACATGGCTGCTCCTTTGCAGAGGAGCTGCCATGTGGACACAAGCTGTGCTGCTCAGGAGAGACCCATGGTGTAGGGGTTGGCAGATGGCAATGTAGCGATCATAGGCCATGATGGTAAGAAGAAAATACTCTGTTCCAAGCAAAAAGGAAACAAGAAAGACCTGTGCAGCACATCCTGCAGAGGAAATTGCTCTGGTGTCCCCTAGGGAGTTGGCCATGGATTTGGGGACAGTGGTGGAGATGGATCCCAGGTCAAGGAGGGAGAGGTTGAGGAGGAAGAAGTACATGGGGGTGTGGAGGCGGTGGTCGCAGGCTATGGCAGTGATGATGAGGCCATTGCCCAGGAGGGCAGCCAAGTAGATGCCCAGGAAGAGCCAGAAGTGCAAGAGCTGCAGCTCCCGCGTGTCTGCGAATGCCAGGAGGAGGAACTGGGTGATGGAGCTGCTGTTGGACATTTGCTTCCTCTGAGAATGCAGCACTGTTCAAAATGAAAAAGAAAATGCCAAGTTTGGGGATTCTTCTTTGAGCGAAATCAAAGCCATTTGTCCCAGAGACCCTGCTGCTACATACACCCACTTTGCCTTTTCTAGGAGACCTTTCTTCATCTCCGTGGCTGCAGCTCTGGTGCTGGGTGTGTGCGTTCGGAGGAGCAGGGCCTCTGCCCACCGACTGCCAATGAGTCAGCCCTGCTCTGCAGCAGTAGGTCCATGGGAACAGTTTGGGCAGGAGCCAGTCCTGGTGTTCGACTTTGTCAGATGGAGCTGCTCATGATGTAGAAGGACTTGTCAGCATCTGTACTCCCCGTGCTAAAGCCAGCTCCCCCTCCCACCCCAGGGAGTGATCTTGGATGTCAGAAATGCTCAGCATTTCTGCTGCACTCAGGGAGAAGAGAGTCCTGAGAGGCAGGAGGATTGCCTGTGGCTGAGAAGAGTGACGGGAGCTTGTCTGTCTCTCTGCCTAGTTCCCAGCTGCCCTGGGCTTTCAGCTTTCGGAGCTGGAGGGTGATCACACTCCCATATTAACCTCAGAAGCAACCAGGCAATGCTGAGAGCAGAGGGATCCACCTCAGACCACTGAATGCTCCACCCTTTTCTGAGATCTCAGCTCCAAACTTTTAGACCAGGACACTCATGGCTCATTTTGCCAACTCAACAGCAGTTTCTCCATCGTAGCATTTCTGTTCTTCTACGTGGGGCTTTCAGATAACACAAAGGTGCTCTAGGACAGGTTTGATTCCTGGAGAAAAGCTCACAGCTTGGAAGGAAACCTCAAGGAGATAGCCAGGTGTCCTAATGATGGCATTTGATTAAGGGAGATTCAGCTCATTCCCCAGCCCCACAGACTGCATTGCCCACAGCCCCGCAGGCGAGAGGAAAGCTGGGACAATTGCTCTCATGGGCACACCTGCATGGGGGGACCCACAAGATCAGTGTGTGACTCTACAGCTCAAACTCTACCTCCTAACAGAGCCTGACAACAACATCAAGATAACAATACCACTAACACAGGCAACGGGAGGAACAAGCAAATATCCAGCGAGGGTTTGGCTCAGAGAGGCCAGGGCAGAGGCAGGCGGGCCCTCAGGCAGCGTTACCCTGCCCCAGCTCTGCACGCCACCTCCCAGGCACCACCATTGCCGGGCAGCTGCTCTCAGCCCCTGGGCTCTGCAGAGGGAAATGGCCACGGGGCTGGAGAGCTGCCCCACGGCTCTGCTGGAGCTCTGGCTGCAGAGGAGCTGGTTCCCACCTTGGAGCCCCCAGCCCTGAGGGCAGAGGCTTTGCTGGCTGGGAGAGGAGCCAAGGGGGCTTGCTCAGAGGAAGGGGGTTGCATTGGAGGGAATCATATGGAGTTTTCTGAATTCTCCCTCCCAAAATATTTCAGATTTTCATTTCCTCTCATTCCCTGCTGTCTGGAGATTCTCACCCTGGGAGGTGTTTCCCTGTCTCAGGTTTTTTCCCTGCTCACAGACCCCATCCCAACCTCTGTGCATTCACCTTGGCCCTCCAGAAACCTGCCTGTTTAGAGGGCGCATGTTCCTGTTGCGAGCTTCAGAAGGCCAGAATAACCTGATGGGTCCAGCAAAGGTGATGCTGGTGCTGTCGGTAGGCAGAGGAGTGGCTGAAGGCCTTTTCTATTTCTCTTTCCCTCCCTACTGCCCCCTGCTCCCTGTCCTGTCCCCTACTCTCAGCGTAGGAAACAGAAAACCCAGACCCAGGAAATCTCCTTATCTTTATAGTAAACCCTGCCTCTTGAAACATCTCCTGAGAAGATTTCTAATGTGATCTAGAGCTGTGAGAAGCTCTGATCCACACCACACCCTCTGAACAGCAGAAGGACCCTGTCCTGCCCTGCCAGAGACTGCTCCTTCCACCAAGATCTTCTCCCCGCAGAACGCTGGGGAGCTCCCCGGGCAGGCTGAGTGCTGACCCTGGCTGGCAGCAGAGTCCCTGCTCCAGCACACAGCCCCCTGGGGTGCAGGGACCCTGCTGGGAAGGACAGCCCTGGGCACCCCTGCCTGCACACCCACCTTCCCACCCTGCAGCCCTCCCTGGGAGAAGGCAGCCATCTCTGCATCTCTCTGCAGCACGTCTTCCTCCTCTGCACCAGAGAAAGTCTGAGGGTTCTACTTACCTATCACATAGGCTGGGCAATATCCCAGCTGTAGGAGACCCAAGCAGGATCTACAGATGGAATGCCCTGAAGCCACAGACTTACTCTCTGTAAAAATTTCTCTCCATGAGCTCTCAGCATCCCCCCGCCCCAGACTGCCTTTAACCACTCTCTGCCTCACTTGTTTACCCTCGGTGCCTGCAGGCGCTTTGCAGAGGAGCTGCTCCTGGGCAGAGCTGTCTCTCGGCAGCGCTGCCCACTTGCCATGAGCTCCCTCCATCCCAGGAGCCCAGCCCAGCTCAGCGGCAGAGGACCAGCCCAAGGCAGCACTTGCTCTGCCCCCTCGGGGCTCCCTCCAGGTGTCCCTGGGGCTCCAGAGGAACCTGCTGTGACACAGGCTGAAGTCATCCCTGATGTTTTCTCTGTCAGCTGGGGAGAGACACTTCTTAAGAACTCTATAATTTCTCCATGAGAATCGCCATTCCTTGTCCCATCATTAGACAGGACACCCAGAGACTTACAGGGAGGGATCTCCTCTACCCCTGCTGAGGGAAGGGATGCAGATGAGTCAACCAAGGCATCTCATTTGTAGGCTTTTAGTCCTAGGGCTAGAATAGGACTCAGCTCCCTCACATGCACAACACAAACCCACAGGAGGTGGGATTCCTCTTGCCTCAGTTGTCCAGGTGTGCACAAAATAGGCACCTGCCTGTGAGCTTCTTGTCTCAGCTCTCATTCCCATTAATGGGGATCAGGGCAGCACTGGTCTGTTCAGACACAACACCCGGTGACATTTCAGGTGTCAGGGGTGGCTGAAGATATGCGCAGGCAACTGCAGGCTGTAATGGAGCAGTTCATAGAAGCAGGCCTACATCGGGGGGAATCCTCTTAGAGGTTGCTGGGAACTTTCTTTGGCCAACTGAAATGGCAGCTGATGCCCAAATTAGGGCAAGTGAACCTGTCCCCAGTCATGATGTTCAGGGCAGCCTTTAGAGTTGTTCATCTGAACAAATGGAGCCATGTGCCACAGGGAGAGCTCAGGCTCATTCTTCCTCTTCTCCATCAGCTGTATTTACTGGGTCCCCACTCGCTGTATTGGCAGTTGCCTCATGTTCACCCCCACATTGCCTTCCCGAATTCAGGGTGTCTACTCCATTTGGTTTTTAAATGCAGGCCCCCAGAGCTGCATGAGATGCCAAGGCTCACAAAGACAGCATAGGACCAGTGATGAGTGGTGTTCCTCAGGGGTTGGTATTAGGACCTGCGCTGTTTACCATCTTTGTCAGCAACATGGAGAATGGGATTGAGTGCAGCCTCAACAAGTGTGCCAGTGACACCAAGTTGTGTGGTGCAGTTGACCCGCTGGAGGGAAGAGATGCCATCCAGAGGGACCTTGATGGGACCTTGACATGAGGTCTGAACCTCATGAAGTTCAACAAGTTCAAGTGCAAGGTCCTTCACATGGGTCAGGTCAATCCAAACACAGACACGGGTTAGGTGTCCATGCTCAAGGCAGGAGGTTGGAACTAAATGATCTATAAGGTCCCTTCCAAGCCAAACCTTCTGTGATTCTAGGAACAGGAAAGCAATGCCCATTCAGGGCGGGGGTGTGACAGACACCCCAGATGGCATCGCAGGGCGTGCGATTGGCTGCCTGTGTGCAATTGACTGTTGCCATCAGTCAGAGGCATCAGTCATCAGATGCCATCAGAGTGGCAAAGTCTGTCCCTACTCTACCCAACAGCTGCAAGCATTACACGAAGATGAAGCACATCACAGTGGGGTCTGTACTCACACCCTTGATGACACAGGCAAGAAACAGCTGAATCCTTCTCACAGTGTGCCTGGATACATCTTGTCTTCAAAGAAAATATCCTCCAGGCACAGCAATGCTTCATACGAAAACTCAATTGAAACTCAAAGGGGTGTTCAACTTTAAGTGAACTTTAAGTGAAGAGATTTATGAGTCCTTTTTAGGCACCCATGAGAGGGGGAGAAGAGAGCATGCTTCAGTTTCCAAGATCTCATGACAATGCCCAAACCATCCTTCCCTTGGCCTCTGCCATCCCATTTTATAAAATGCAAACCTGGTGGGTCTTGTGTCAAAAATGCATCAATAATCCTTCAGATGTTTCTGTGATTTCCCTAAGAGTGGCAGTGGTAACACACACACACACACACACACAAAGTAGCAGTGTGCTTCTGTGGTAGCCCCTCTGGGGTTCAATCAATATTTGTCATATAAGGTGTAATATTGAAGTACACACCCAAGTGGTTCAGATGCAAAAGTGAGCCTTTGTGTCCCTGGGTCTCCTGCTGGTTTCCCTCTCCAGAGAGTGGCAGAGGCTGGATCCCCTTCTCAGGACAGACTCCTTGCCAGGAAGCCACAGCCATGGGAGTAGCTCACCTGGTCCTTACCAGGACTTCACGCTGCATTTTCTTGATATTTGTGGTGCTTTTCTGTGACTGCTCTGTCTTCACAGATGATCATAAACAGACAACTGTAATCCTAAGAGATGGTCATAAAAGCCCTGTTATGGTCCAGACAGCTCACCATGAGCTTTGACGCAGTGAGAAAGGCTATTAAAAGCACCAGGAACATCCAACCAGGAACATCCAAAACTCTCAAGACCTCTCAGAAGACTGAGTGACCCTGAGAAGCAGCGACTGGGCATGTGTAGGTGTGGCAGAGAGGATTAAGGATGTCAGTAAGAAACATGTGCACGACCAGCAATGGAAAGCAGGTTATGTCTGTGGCTGGAGGTTGAGGAAAAGGATTGGCATGGGAAGATGGCAGGAAGGCAAGCCCCTCCTGTTTAAACCAGGGATGATAACAGATGTTTCCATTTTATGTGCGTGCCTCAGCCTGGCAGATGGGGAATGCCCACTGCTGGGGTGTCTGTGCTCAGTCATGCCCCAGGAGATGACCTGGCTCTCCTCCCCTCCTTCCCTCCCCACACCTGGAAAGACATCAGGAAACATCCATGAGCCTGGAGGATACACAGACCTCCCGGGATGAGATCCCATCACTGCAGGGGAAGAGGAAGGGCTTGTGAGACACAGGGGCATGCAGAAGGAGGACACTGTGGGTGCAGCTGTGAGTGTGTTAAAGGCAGCAAGAAGGCTTGGCACATCGGGGGCTGTCATGCTGAAGAGAGTTAGTTCGAGGTTTGATTTTGAGACCGCAGAAGAAGGAGGATGTGCAATCCAGTGCTGGGATTTGGAGCTAAATTCTCTCATCCCTGGGGCTTGGAAATCTTGGGTGATAAAGGAGCATGAACAAGGCTTTGGAAGGAAGGGGATGTGTTGTGGGGAACCCACAGGCATTGACGAATCCTCAGAAAAACCACAGCTTGGTGCTGGAAGCAAGGAAGCAGGAACAGCCACAGGCCCAGGACGGTGTAGCTGTGGTGGGGATGGCCAAGGGCCTTAGTGGGGATTTGGCACCCAACAGAACTGAGACCCTTGTCCTCTTGGCTATGGCTTCTTCCTCTTCCACTGAGACTCACTGAGGACATGAGGTCCTTACAGCTCCAGCAACTTGTTGTGTCCTCACCCACCCTCAAAGGAGCCTGGGAGGTGTCCTACCACTGACTTGCACCTTGCATCACCGAGTCCTACATCACGTTTATGCCAAGAATATCCCAGAACATCCCATAAAGGAAAGGAGCCCCCTCCCCAGGGGATGTTCCCTCCCTCAGCTGGGGAGATACATTTACTTTTACTATCAGGAAAAGAATTTGGCATGAGATTATTTTTTTTTTTTTGGTGTCCCATCAGTGTACAGGAGACCCACAAATGTGACAATGAAAGATCTAATCCAAGGTTGGGGGATATCATCAGTTGAATGAAATAGGCATTTCATCCTGGTTTAGTAGTCCTAGCCCTAGAAAGACATGCAGCTCTCTTTTTCCATGCCACGTCTCTGCTCTGAACCAAAGCCTTTGCACACACGGGGTCATGGATGCTTGGTACCAGGTTCCTTATGGGAGGTCAGAGCTGGCCTGGTTCCACAGCTGCAGGGCTTCAGCCCAAATGTGCAGCAATGCCCTCAGCCAGGGGCACAGGCGGGAAGAGCTGGAGCCCTTCCTGAGGAGACAGAGCTGTGACATGCTTGCAGAGCTCAGTCCAGCTGCTCTTCAAGGACAGCAGCCTCCAAGCTCAGCGAGGTCCAGATCGAAAGTCAGTCTGACTTTGAAAGGCAACTGAAGGGCACCACAACGAGTGTGTGCTACTGCAGGAGCAGGTAAAGGAGAAACGCAGATCCTGTGTGGCACTGCTGAATTTAGTAAGAGCTGGTGTAGATAGACCTGAGCTCCTCTGTGTCCTCTTTGCCTCAGTGTCTCCCAGTAATGTCTCCCAGGCCTCTGTGAGTCAGGGCAGGACTCTGGAAGAGATCAACCAGCAGTGGGTGGGGATCAAGTCAGGGATGACTTGAGCAAACACAATCCTTACCAGTCTCTGGGAGAGGAGGGACAGCACCCCAGGGGGCTGAGTGAGCAGGCCAATGTCACAGCGAGGCCACTCTCCATCGCCTTTGCAAGGTCATCGAGACTGTGGGGACTCCCAGGTAATGGGGGAAATGCACCAATGGGTTGCATGCACCTTTCCAAAATGCCCAAAGGCTGTGCAGAGGAGCGAAAGGCTGTGCCCCAGAGCGTGTTCCCTCGGATCCCATTTCTGGGTGTCTGAAAGAGAAGGGGACTGGATTTACCCAGGGTCACTTGCCTCTTGCCATCCTCTGATCTTTCTGAGATGAAAGGACAGGATTGCTGGACACAGGCAAACCAGCAGTTTTCTTTTAACCTGGAAGTCAGTGAAGTTTTATACATTACCGCCCTGCAATATTCCTGTGCCCATGTGAGGACATTATGGTCTGTCAGGGTGGATAAGTAGATGGGTAAATAACCAGGTGAATAGTGGGCCTTGTAGAGACGTGGGCGGTATCTGCCTGGAAGCCTGTAGCTGGTGGGGTTGCCATACCCTGCAATGCACTCCATAGCCTGCAACCTGCACCCTATAATGTGTTTTTATGTCTCAGAGGAGATAAGAGAGGGCTTTATCAGAGCATTTGTAGATGACAGGATGTTGAGGAGAGCAGACACTATGCTGCAGGGCAGGGTGGCCATCCCAAAGGACAAAGGCAAGCTGGAGTAATGGGCCAATACATACATCAGGATAGCCCTCAAGGTGGACTAAGCCCATGCAACTGCATAGGCCAGGGACTGCCTAGGTGGGCTTATGCTCTTGCAACTAAGCAGGAACAGGCACAGGGACAGGACAGCGTAGTTGTGGTGGGGATGGCCAAGGGCCTTGGTGGGGCTTTCACACCCCAACAGAAATGAGACCCTTGTCCTCTTGGCTATGGCTTCCGTCTCTTCCACTGAGACCCAGTAGAGGATATGAGGTCCTTATAGCTCCAGTGCCTCTTTGCCTCCTCACCCATCCTCCACAGAGCCTGGGAGGTGTCCTACCACTGACAGAGCCTAACATCACACACTCCCACATCACATTTCCCCCAGGAAGACCCCAGAGCATCCATAACGGAAAGGAGCCCCCTCCCTAGGGTATGGGAATCTGGGCTTGGCCATCCTGCTTGGTGAAGCACATCAAGGGCTTTCACAGTGATCTTCACATTGAAATGTCCTCCTGTATCAAGTGTCTCTGACTTCCTGCTTCACCAGCCCCCAGGGACAGGAACCTTGTCAGCTCCTGGTCTCCTCAGTGATGGACTTCAGCAGGGCCTGCTGACACCCTCAGAAACCTGGAGGTTTGCTGCTTTTACTTCTCTGGAGGCTTGTTAAGTCTTTCAGGCTCTGCAGTTCAGGAGCTGGGCACCAGAGGGCTCATTACCACACAAAACACCCTAAGGAGCCAAGTCTGGGCACAGTTCTCCTTAGTCCTCAATTCTTAGGAGGCTCATTAGAGAGATTTCAGGAGTGCAGTCAAAGTGAAAAGGTGTCAGAGCTAAGAGCCAAAGGGAGTAAAGTTCTTGATTTTGAATAGCCAAGTCTGCATTGATGCCAACATATTTGGGTGTTGTGATTCAACCCAGCAGGCAGCTGAAGAGCACCCAGATGCTCGCTCACTCCCCCTCTCCACAGTGGGACAGGGGAGAGAATCAGAAAAAAAGGTAAAACCCATGGGTTGAAATAATGACTCTGGAATACAAGAAAGAACAGAATAAGAATAAAGAATATGAATAAGAATAAGACAATGCACAAACAAAGGAATGTAGGGTGCAATTGCTCCCCTTCCACAGACCAATGCCCAGCCTGTCCCCAAAGAGCAATAGCTTCCTCCTGGCAAACACGCCCCACTTTACATACTGAGCAGCTTCTTGTGCACTTACAGAGCAGGGGAAGCTGAAAATTCCTTGACTGGTGTAAGTACCGCTGTGCCAGCTACTAGGAAGATAATTAACTCTATCCCAGCTGAAACCAGGACCCCTTATCCCATACCATCTGCACCATGCCCAGATCCTACCCTTTCCAATTAATCACCAGCACTGTCCCTGCCTTTTGATAT
>CM067105.1:884765-911483 GCA_034008185.1 Gorsachius magnificus | reverse complement strand
CAGTTGGTCGTTGAGGACAGTGTCTTTCAAGTACAAGACTGTGCATAGCAATAGTCAGGAAAAGAAGCAGAGCTATAGGGAGAGAAGGTTGGGGAATCAGGAAACTCATGGGGAATCTCCAAAGAAAAAAGAAAGCACACAAGAGGTGGACATTTTACTTTTTTTTCCTGATACTCTCCCGTATCCCAATGTTAGTCAGCCTGACCTCGGTACCGGGGAAGATTATGGAGAGGTTCATCTTGAGTGTGCTCACCAGGCACATGGAGGACAATCAGGGGATCAGGCCCAGTCAGCATGGGTTCACAAAAGGCAGGTCTTGCCTAACCAACCTGATTTCCTTCTATGACCAGGTGACCCACCTGGTAGATGAGGGAAAGGCTGTGGATGTTGTCTACCTGGACTTCAGCAAAGCCTTTGACACAGTCTCCCATAGCATTCTCCTGGAGAAGCTGGCAGTTCATGGCCTAGATGGATGTACTCTTTGCTGGGTTAAAAACTGGCTGGCTGGCCAAGCCCAGAGAGTCGTGGTGAATGGAGCTAAATCCAGTTGGTGGCCGGTCACAAGCGGTGTCCCCCAGGGCTCAGTTCTAGGGCCAGTCTTGTTTAATATCTTTATCAATGACCTGGATGAGGGGATTGAGTGTGCCCTCAGTAAATTTGCAGATGACACCAAACTGAGTGGTAGTGTTGATCTGCTCGAGGAGAAGAGGGCTCTGCAGAGAGACCTGGATGGGCTGGATCGATGGGCCGAGGCCAGTTGTATGAGGTTCAACAAGGCCAAGTGCCGGGTCCTGCACTTTTGTCACAACAACCCCATGCAGCGCTACAGGCTTGGCGAAGAGTGGCGGGAAAGCTGCCTGGTGGGAAAAGACCTGGGGGTACTGATTGACAGCCACCTGAATATGAGCCAGCAGTGTGCCCAGGTGGCCAAGAAGGCCAATGGCATCCTGGCCTGTATCAGGAATAGTGTGACCAGCAGGAGTAGGGAAGTGATCGTGCCCCTGTACTCGGTGCTGGTGAGGCCACACCTTGAATACTGTGTTCATTTTTGGGCCCCTCACTACAAGAAAGATGTTGCCTTGCTGGAACAGGTCCAGAGGAGAGCAACCAAGCTGGTGAGGGGTCTGGAACACAAGTCATACGAGGAGCGGCTGAGGGAACTGGGATTGTTTAGTCTGGAGAAGAGGAGGCTGAGGGGAGACCTGATCCCCTCTACAACTGCCTGAAAGGAGGCTTAGTGAGGTGGGGGTCGGCCTCTTCTCCCTGGTAACAGAGATAGGACGAGGGGAAATGGCTTGAAGCTGGCCAGGGCAGGTTTAGGCTAGACATTAGGAAAAACTTCTTCACCGAGAGGGTTGTCAGGCTCTGGAATGGGCTTCCCAGGGAGGTGGTGGAGTCCTCATCCCTGGAGGTATTTAAAAGAAGGATAGATGAGGTGCTTAGGGCCATGGTTTAGTGGTGGGATGGCAGTGCTAGGTTAACGGTTGGACTCGATGATCTTAAAGGTCTTTTCCAACCGAGGTGATTCTATGATTCTATGGAGAGGGGGAGTGAGCAAGAGGTTGGGTGGTGTTCAGCTGCCTGCCAAGTTAAACCACAACTCCCAAATATGTTGGGATCAACGCAGAATTGGCTATTCAAAATCAAGCATTTTATTCACTTTGCCTCTTCGCTCTGACATCTTTTCACTTTGACTCCTGAGATCTCTCTAATGAGCCTTGTAAGAATTGAAGACTAAAGGAGAACTATGCCCAGCCTGGGCTCCCTGGGGTGTTTTGCATGGGAATGAGCCCTCTGGCGCCCAGCTCCTGAACTGCAGAGCCTGAAAGACTGAACAAGCCTGCAGAGAAGTAAAAGCAGCAAACCTCCAAGTTTCTGAGGGTGTTAGCAGGCCCTGCTGAAGTCCATCACTGAGGAGACCAGGAATGGACAAGGTTCCTGTCCGTGGGGGCTGGTGAAGCAGGAAGTCAGAGAGACTTGATACAGGAGGAAATTTCAATGTGGAGATCAGTGTGAAAGCCCTTGATGTTCTTCACCAAGCAGGATGACCAAGCCTGGATTCCCATACCCTGGGGAGGGAGCTCTCTTCCCTTATAGGATGCTCTGAGCTCTTCTTGGGAGCAATGTGATGTGGCAGTGAGTGATGCCAGGTTGTTAGTGGTAGGACACCTCCCAGGCTCTGTGGAGGGTGGGTGAGGAGGCAATGAGGCGCTGGAGCCGTAAGGACCTCATGTCCCTAGTGGGTCTCAGTGGAAGAGACAGAAGCCATAGCCAAGAGGACAAGGGTCTCAGTACTGTTGGGTGCCAAATTCCCACCAACGCCCTTGGCCAGTCCCACCACACCTACACTGTGCTGTGCCTGTGCCTGTTCCTGCTTCCTTGCAGAGCTGACGCCCACCTAGGCAGTCCCTGGCCTATGCAGTTGCATGGGCTTTGTGCACCTCAAGGGCACAACTTATTGGCTATCCTGATGTATGTATTGGCCCATTACTCCAGCTTGCCTTTGTCCTTTGGGATGGCCACCCTGCCCTGCAGCATAGTGTCTGCTCTCCTCAACATCCTGTCATCTACAAATGCTCTGATAAAGCCCTCTCTTATCTCCTCTGAGACATAAAAACACATTATAGGGTGCAGGTTGCAGGCTATGGAGTGCATTGCAGGGTATGGCAACCCCACCAGCTACAGGCTTCCAGGCAGATACCGCCCACGTCTCTACAAGGCCCACTATTCACCTGGTTATTTACCCATCTACTTATCCACCCTGACAGACCATAATGTCCTCACATGGGCACAGGAATATTGCAGGGCGGTAATGTATAAAACTTCACTGACTTCCAGGTTAAAAGAAAACTGCTGGTTTGCCTGTGTCCAGCAATCCTGTCCTTTCATCTCAGAAAGATCAGAGGATGGCAAGAGGCAAGTGACCCTGGGTAAATCCAGTCCCCTTCTCTTTCAGACACCCAGAAATGGGATCCGAGGGAACACGCTCTGGGGCACAGCCTTTCGCTCCTCTGCACAGCCTTTGGGCATTTTGGAAAGGTGCATGCAACCCATTGGTGCATTTCCCCCATTACCTGGGAGTCCCCACAGTCTCGATGACCTTGCAAAGGCGATGGAGAGTGGCCTCGCTGTGACATTGGCCTGCTCACTCAGCCCCCTGGGGTGCTGTCCCTCCTCTCCCAGAGACTGGTAAGGATTGTGTTTGCTCAAGTCATCCCTGACTTGATCCCCACCCACTGCTGGTTGATCTCTTCCAGAGTCCTGCCCTGACTCACAGAGGCCTGGGAGACATTACTGGGAGACACTGAGGCAAAGAGGACACAGAGGAGCTCAGGTCTATCTACACCAGCTCTTACTAAATTCAGCAGTGCCACACAGGATCTGCGTTTCTCCTTTACCTGCTCCTGCAGTAGCACACACTCGTTGTGGTGCCCTTCAGTTGCCTTTCAAAGTCAGACTGAGTTTCGATCTGGACCTCGCTGAGCTTGGAGGCTGCTGTCCTTGAAGAGCAGCTGGACTGAGCTCTGCAAGCATGTCACAGCTCTGTCTCCTCAGGAAGGGCTCCAGCTCTTCCCGCCTGTGCCCCTGGCTGAGGGCATTGCTGCACTTTGGGCTGAAGCCCTGCAGCTGTGGAACCAGGCCAGCTCTGACCTCCCATAAGGAACCTGGTACGAAGCATCCATGACCCCGTGTGTGCAAAGGCTTTGGTTCAGAGCAGAGATGTGGCATGGAAAAAGAGAGCTGCATGTCTTTCTAGGGCTAGGACTACTAAACCAGGATGAAATGCCTATTTCATTCAACTGATGATATCCCCCAACCTTGGATTAGATCTTTCATTGTCACATTTGTGGGTCTCCTGTACACTGATGGGACACCAAAAAAAAAAAAAATAATCTCATGCCAAATTCTTTTCCTGATAGTAAAAGTAAATGTATCTCCCCAGCTGAGGGAGGGAACATCCCCTGGGGAGGGGGCTCCTTTCCTTTATGGGATGTTCTGGGATATTCTTGGCATAAACGTGATGTAGGACTCGGTGATGCAAGGTGCAAGTCAGTGGTAGGACACCTCCCAGGCTCCTTTGAGGGTGGGTGAGGACACAACAAGTTGCTGGAGCTGTAAGGACCTCATGTCCTCAGTGAGTCTCAGTGGAAGAGGAAGAAGCCATAGCCAAGAGGACAAGGGTCTCAGTTCTGTTGGGTGCCAAATCCCCATGTCGTGGTTTAACCCGGCTGGCAACTCAGCACCATGCAGCCGCTCGCTCACTCCCCCCCCTCCCTCAGTGGGATGGGGGAGAGAATCGGGAAGGGGAAAAAGGGTAGAGCCGAGGGCTGAGATAAAGACCAGTTTAATAGGCAGAACTAAAATAAATGTATTAATTGACGAATGATAACAAAATATACAGAAAACCAAACTGAATAGATGCTACAATTGCAATTTGTGTCCTCCGTCACTGAGACCGATGCCCAGCCTTCCCGAGCAGCGTATGTACCCCAGCTGCAGCGACCGGACACCCCAACCCCCCCCCAGCATTGCTTTTATGTATGGAATGCTCTTGGACAGTTTGGTCCTAGCGTGCTGTACTCCAGCTTGTTTGCACCTGCTGAAATGGAGAAGCTCAAAAGTCCTTGAGCAGTGAGCACTGTTGGCAACAACAAAACTATCAGTAGGTTATCACATTCTCATGACTCTAAATCAAAGCACAGCACTATGCTAGCTTCTGTGAAGAAAATTAACTCTATCCCAGCCGAAACCAGGACACCCCACTAAGGCCCTTGGCCATCCCCACCACAGCTACACCGTCCTGGGCCTGTGGCTGTTCCTGCTTCCTTGCTTCCAGCACCAAGCTGTGGTTTTTCTGAGGATTTGTCAATGCCTGTGGGTTCCCCACAACACATCCCCTTCCTTCCAAAGCCTTGTTCATGCTCCTTTATCACCCAAGATTTCCAAGCCCCAGGGATGAGAGAATTTAGCTCCAAATCCCAGCACTGGATTGCACATCCTCCTTCTTCTGCAGTCTCAAAATCAAACCTCGAACTAACTCTCTTCAGCATGACAGCCCCCGATGTGCCAAGCCTTCTTGCTGCCTTTAACACACTCACAGCTGCACCCACAGTGTCCTCCTTCTGCATGCCCCTGTGTCTCACAAGCCCTTCCTCTTCCCCTGCAGTGATGGGATCTCATCCCGGGAGGTCTGTGTATCCTCCAGGCTCATGGATGTTTCCTGATGTCTTTCCAGGTGTGGGGAGGGAAGGAGGGGAGGAGAGCCAGGTCATCTCCTGGGGCATGACTGAGCACAGACACCCCAGCAGTGGGCATTCCCCATCTGCCAGGCTGAGGCACGCACAGAAAATGGAAACATCTGTTATCATCCCTGGTTTAAACAGGAGGGGCTTGCCTTCCTGCCATCTTCCCATGCCAATCCTTTTCCTCAACCTCCAGCCACAGACATAACCTGCTTTCCATTGCTGGTCGTGCACATGTTTCTTACTGACATCCTTAATCCTCTCTGCCACACCTACACATGCCCAGTCGCTGCTTCTCAGGGTCACTCAGTCTTCTGAGAGGTCTTGAGAGTTTTGGATGTTCCTGGTTGGATGTTCCTGGTGCTTTTAATAGCCTTTCTCACTGCGTCAAAGCTCATGGTGAGCTGTCTGGACCATAACAGGGCTTTTATGACCATCTCTTAGGATTACAGTTGTCTGTTTATGATCATCTGTGAAGACAGAGCAGTCACAGAAAAGCACCACAAATATCAAGAAAATGCAGCGTGAAGTCCTGGTAAGGACCAGGTGAGCTACTCCCATGGCTGTGGCTTCCTGGCAAGGAGTCTGTCCTGAGAAGGGGATCCAGCCTCTGCCACTCTCTGGAGAGGGAAACCAGCAGGAGACCCAGGGACACAAAGGCTCACTTTTGCATCTGAACCACTTGGGTGTGTACTTCAATATTACACCTTATATGACAAATATTGATTGAACTGGCGTTGCCCAGAGGGGCTACCACAGAAGCACACTGCTACTTTGTGTGTGTGTGTGTGTGTGTGTGTTACCACTGCCACTCTTGGGGAAATCACAGAAACATCTGAAGGATTATTGATGCATTATTGACACAAGACCCACCAGGTTTGCATTTTATAAAATGGGATGGCAGAGGCCAAGGGAAGGATGGTTTGGGCATTGTCATGAGATCTTGGAAACTGAAGCATGCTCTCTTCTCCCCCTCTCATGGGTGCCTAAAAAGGACTCATAAATCTCTTCACTTAAAGTTTGTCAAGTTCACTTGAAGTTGAACACCCCTTTGAGTTTCAATTGAGTTTTCGTATGAAGCATTGCTGTGCCTGGAGGATATTTTCTTTGAAGACAAGATGTATCCAGGCACACTGTGAAAAGGATTCAGCTGTTTCTTGCCTGTGTCATCAAGGGTGTGAGTACAGACCCCACTGTGATGTGCTTCATCTTCATGTAATGCTTGCAGCTGTTGGGTAGAGTAGGGACAGACTTTGCCACTCTGATGGCATCTGATGACTGATGCCTCTGACTGATGGCAACAGTCAAATGCACACAGGCAGCCAATCGCACGCCCTGCGATGCCATCTGGGGTGTCTGTCACACCCCCGCCCTGAATGGGCATTGCTTTCCTGTTGTTCCTAGAATCACAGAAGGTTTGGCTTGGAAGGGACCTTATAGATCACTTAGTTCCAACCTCCTGCCTTGAGCATGGACACCTAACCCTTGTCTGTGTTTGGATTGACCTGACCCATGTGAAGGACCTTGCACTTGAACTTGTTGAACTTCATGAGGTTCAGACCTCATGTCAAGGTCCCATCAAGGTCCCTCTGCATGGCATCTCTTCCCTCCAGCGGGTCAACTGCACCACACAACTTGGTGTCACTGGCACACTTGTTGAGGCTGCACTCAATCCCATTCTCCATGTTGCTGACAAAGATGGTAAACAGCGCCGGTCCTAATACCAGCCCCTGAGGAACACCACTCATCACTGGTCCTATGCTGTCTTTGTGAGCCTTGGCATCTCATGCAGCTCTGGGGGCCTGCATTTAAAAACCAAATGGAGTAGACACCCTGAATTCGGGAAGGCAATGTGGGGGTGAACATGAGGCAACTGCCAATACAGCGAGTGGGGACCCAGTAAATACAGCTGATGGAGAAGAGGAAGAATGAGCCTGAGCTCTCCCTGTGGCACATGGCTCCATTTGTTCAGATGAACAACTCTAAAGGCTGCCCTGAACATCATGAATGGGGACAGGTTCACTTGCCCTAATTTGGGCATCAGCTGCCATTTCAGTTGGCCAAAGAAAGTTCCCAGCAACCTCTAAGAGGATTCCCCGCGATGTAGGCCTGCTTCTATGAACTGCTCCATTACAGCTTGCAGTTGCCTGCACATATCTTCAGCCACCCCTGACACCTGAAATGTCACCGGGTGTTGTGTCTGAACAGGCCAGTCCTGCCCTGATCCCCATTAATGGGAATGAGAGCTGAGACAAGAAGCTCACAGGCAGGTGCCTATTTTGTGCACACCTGGACAACTGAGGCAAGAGGAATCCCACCTCCTGTGGGTTTGTGTTGTGCATGTGAGGGAGCTGAGTCCTATTCTAGCCCTAGGACTAAAAGCCTACAAATGAGATGCCTTGGTTGACTCATCTGCATCCCTTCCCTCAGCAGGGGTAGAGGAGATCCCTCCCTGTAACTCTCTGGGTGTCCTGTCTAATGATGGGACAAGGAATGGCGATTCTCATGGAGAAATTATAGAGTTCTTAAGAAGTGTCTCTCCCCAGCTGACAGAAAACAGGGATGACTTCAGCCTGTGTCACAGCAGGTTCCCTGGAGCCCAGGGACACCTGGAGGGAGCCCGAGGGGGCAGACAAGTGCTGCTTGGGCGGCCGGGGGGAGGGAGCTCATGGCAAGTGGGCAGCGCTGCAGAGAGACAGCTCTGCCCAGGACAGCTCCTCTGCAAACCAGCAGGGCTGAGGACACTGCCCGCAGGCACCGAGGGTAAACAAGTGAGGCAGAGAGAGGTTACAGACAGTCTGGACGTGCTGACAGTTCACTGTGGGAGAAATCTTTACAGCCCTTGGCAGGGTAAGTCTCTGGCTGCAGGGCAATGAAGCTTCCATTCCTGGAGGGAGCTCCTAAAGGTGGCACATCCCTTAGCTGATGGTATCTGTGTGTACAAATCTCATAGTTTTTTCTAGTCTAGAGGAGTGCTGCAGATCAGGACGTTCCACTGTACCATCAAAGGGACAGGGAGTGACGGCTGCCTTCTCCTAATGGCTGCAGGGGTGTAAAGTTGGATGGGCACAGGAGGGTGCCCAGGGCTGTCCTACCCAGCAGGGTCCCTGGTTCCCAGAGCATTGTGTGCTGGGGCAGGGACTCTGCTGCCTGCCAGGGTCAGCACTCAGCCTCTCTGGAAGCTGACCCTGGTGCTGTGGAGAGAAACTGTGGATGGGATGAGCAACACCCAGCGAGGCAGGGTCCTTTTGATGTCAAGATAGTGCTACCTGGGTCAGGGCACCTCACAGCACATCAGTCCCACAATATTTTCAAGGGGATTTCTGAAGGAGAAGACCAGCACAGGTATTACTATAGAGATAAGGAGCTTTCCTGAGTCCATGTTTTCCAGTTTCTTATTCCTGGGGGCTGGGGGAAGGGTGGTGGGGAAGGTGGGGGAGGCAGCAAGAGAAAACTATAAATAGAAAGAAAAAGCTCTCAAGTTTTAATAAGTCACTCAGATTCCTGAACTGCAACTGAGAGTGATCAATAGGACTTCCAGGAGCCTGGTAAAGTGCCTACAGCCACCCCTCTGCCTATGGCCAGAGCCATCATCACTTCAGCTGGACACAGCTGGGTTGTTCTGAGCCGCCATTTTCCACCTGCAAACAGGATCATGCACCCAGCCAGTGCCCTGCAAACAGGCAGGGTTCTGGAGGGCTAAGATGGGTTCACAGAGCTTGGGATGGGGTCTGTGAACGATGACCGGGAAAACACATGGGACAGGGAAACACCTCCCAGGGTCAGATTATCCAGGCCGCAGAGACATGATCAGGAATTAAAGGAGACTAAACCAGAAATCTTGTGGGAGGGAGAATTCAGAAAGAACTGTTTGATCCTGTCCAATGCCGAGCCCTTCCTCTGGGCAAGCCCCCTTGGCTCCTCTCCCAGCCAGCAAAGCCTCTGCCCTCAGGGCTCTGGGCTCCAAGGTGGGACCAGCTCCTCTGCAGCCAGAGCTCCAGCAGAGCCGTGGGGCAGCTCTCCAGACCCGTGGCCATTTCCCTCTGCAGAGCCCAGGGGCTGAGAGCAGCTGCCCGGCAATGGTGGTGCCTGGGAGGTGACGTGCAGAGCTGGGGCAGGGTCACACTGCCTGAGGGCCCGCCTGTCTCTGCCCTGGCCTCTTTCAGCTGGACCCTCACTGGCTATTTGCTTGTGTCTCCACTGGTCTGTGTTATTGTTTTTGTTACTTCATTTTTGCTGCCAGGTTCTCTGGGGAGGTGTTGATTCAGCTGCAGTCAGACACTGATTTTGTGCCCCCCCCCCCCCCCCCCATGCAGTTCTGTCCACAGGAACAAGTGTCCAAGTTTTCCTAGTGCATGTGTAGTTCTGGCCAATGCAGTCTGTGGGGCTGGATTATGAGCTGATTGTCCATACCTGAAATACCATCAGAAGGAGAATATGCTACCTCCCTGAGGTATCCTCCCAAGGTCTGAGATTCTCTCCCTGATACAAACCTGTCCCATACAACCTTTTTTTTTTTTTTCTTAAACCCCCACTGGAGAAGCACAAAGGTGTTACAATGGAGGTCATGCTCTTGGGTTGGGGAAATGAGCCACGTGTGTCCTGGGCTAGAAGAGGGGTGCTGAGATCTTGAGAAAGGGTGAGACATTTAGTGGTTTGTGGTGGATCTCTTTGCTCTCAGCAGTGTCTGGTGGCTTTTCAAGAAAACATGGAAGTGAGATCACTCTCCATCTCAGAAAGGTGCAAGGCCAGGGAATAATCCTCTTGCCTCACAGGACTCGCTTTTTTCTCCCTGAGTTCAGCAGAAACCTGAGAGATTCTGACATTCAAGAACATTCCCCATAGTGGGAGGGAAGTTTTAAAAACCCCAAATATATCAAACTGCCTACTGCCGCTCTGGTTCCTTAGCGCTGGGAGTGCAGATGTTGGCAGGCCCTTCTGTGTTAGCAGCAGTTTCATGTGACAAAGTCACAGAATCACAAATGCAAGGGTTGGAAGGGACCTCGGGAGATCTCTAGTCCAACCCCCCTGCTAAGCAGGTTTTCCTAGAGCATGTTACACAGGACTTCGTCCAGGAGGGCTTTGACTATCTGCAGAGCAGGAGACTCCACAGCCCCCCTGGGCAACCTGTTCCAGGGCCCTGTCACCCTCAAAGTCAAGAAGTTCTCCCGCTTATTCAACTGAAACCTTTATGCTTCAGTTTGTGCCCACTGCCCCTTGTCCTGTCGCTGGGCACCACTGAGAAGAGTCTGGCTCCGTACTCGTGGCACCCACCCTTAAGATATTTGTACGTGTTGATGAGGTCCCCTCCCAGTCTTCTTTTCTTCAGGCTGAACAAGCCCAACTCTCTCAGCCTTTCCTCATAGGGGAGATGCTCCAGTCCCTTTGTCATCCTAGTTGCTCTTCTCTGAACTCTCTCTAGGAGTTCCTCATATTTCTTGAACCAGGGAGCTGTTCACAGCACTCCAGGACACAGTACTCCATGTGAGATCTCACCAGGGCAGAGTAGAGGGGGAAGATAATCTCCCTTGACCTGTTAGCCACTGTCGTGGTTTAATCCAGCTGGCAACTAAAGTACCATGCAGCCGCTCGCTCACTCCCCCCTCGCTCAGTGGGGTGGGGGACAGAATCGGGAAGGAAAAAAAAAAAATGTTAGAGCCATGGGCTGAGGTATAAGACAGTTTAATAAGAGAAAATAATAACAACAGTAATAATAATAATGGTAAGAGAATATACAGAATATATAAAATGAATGATGTACAATGCAATTGCGCACCACCCGCCGACTGATGCCCAGCCCGTCCCGAGCAACGATCACTCCCCAAGCAGCAATCACTCCCACAGCAACTGACAAACTAACACACACACCCCTAGCATGATGTTATATGGTATGGAATAGCTCTTTGGACAGTTTGGGTTAGCTGTCCTAGCTGTGCTGTACTCCCAGCTTGTTATGCACCTGGCCAAGCAGGAGAAGCTCAAAAAGTCCTTGAGCAGTCTGAGCACTACTTGGCAACAACTAAAAACATCAGTGTGTTATCAACACTCTTCTGGCACTAAATCCAAAGCACAGCACTATGCTAGCTACTATGAAGAAAATCAACTCTATCTCAGCCGAAACCAGGACATTATCCACCCCTTATTCTATACTATTTACGTCATGCTTAGGTCCTGCCCTTACAATACATTCCAATTAATCACCACCACCTTCCCATTTTTTTTTTTGATATATACACAGATAGCATTCCCTTAGTCTATGGGCCATCCCTCTAAAATGTCCATTGGATTCATTTAGTCCACGGTTTTGGGCTCCATCTGTTGTAACAGTCTTTCAGGGCAGGAGAGATGGGGTCTGGTGTTGGGTTGTCGCTTGCTGAAGTCAGTTCTGGTTCCATCCGCTGCACTTCCTCAGTGTCTTCAGAATTCATTCTTCTTAATCTGGGCGATTCTTACTGTTATACCATTGATAGGACATACAGCAATAGTAAAAATGATGACATACTGTATTATACAGCAATTAACGTTATACAATTCAGTTCATTGGCTATTTTCACCCAAAATCAAAACCCCTTGAGGTACACATTGGAATTTCCTGTCCTTCCGCATCACCCACCAAGTAGAGCCAGGTCCCTGAGCAAAAGCAATCCCACGGATGGGTTTCCCTTTACCTGAGGCAGGAGAAACCCAGACTCTCTGCCCCAGCATATTTTTTACATGCACTACAGGGACTTTATCCTCTTCTCCTGTATGTAAGAGGTTTGACTGCTCGGTTGGCAGATCCTCTGGTGTTGACTAACCAGGTAGCTTTTGCTAAATGTGTATCCCAATGTTTGAATGTTCCACCACCCATTGCTTTCAGTGTAGTTTTAACAGTCCATTGTATCGTTCCATTTTCCCAGAGGCTGGTGCATGATAGGGGATGTGACAGACCCACTCAATGCCATGCTCTTTGGCCCATTTGTATATGAGGCTGCTTTGGAAATGAGTTCCATTCTCTGACTCAATTCTTTTTGGAGTGCCATGTCACCACAGGACTTGTTTTTCAAGGCCTAGGATAGTGTTCCAGGCAGTGGCATGGGGCACGGGATATGTTTCCAGCCATCCGGTGGTCACTTCCACCATGGTGAGCACATAGGGCTTGCCATGGCAGGTTTGTGGGAGTGTGATACAATCAACCTGACAGGCCTCCCGAAATTTATATTTCAGCCTTTGTCCTCCATACCAGAGAGGCTTTAACCGCTTGGCTTGTTTGATCGCAGCACATGTTTCACATTCATGGATAATCTGTGCAATAGTGTCCATGGTCAAGTCCACCCCTCGATCACGAGCCCATCTATATGCTGCATCTCTTCCTTGATGGCCTGAGCTGTCATGGGCCCACCGAGCTAGAAACAATTCACCCTTGTATTGCCAGATCCAGATCCACCTAGGCCACTTCAATCTTAGCAGCCTGATCTGCCTGCTGGTTATTTTGATGTTCTTCAGAGGCCCGACTCTTGGGTACACGAGCATCTCCGTGACTTACCTGTACAACCAGGTTCTCTACCTGGGCAGCAATATCTTGCCACAGTGCAGCAGCCCAGATGGGTTTGCCTCTGCGCTGCCAGTTGCTCTGATTCCATTGCTGCAACCACCCCCACAGGGCATTTGCCACCATCCATGAGTCAGTATAGAGATAGAGAACTGGCCATTTTTCTCTTTCAGCAATATCTAAAGCCAGCTGGATGGCTTTCACCTCTGCAAACTGACTCGATCCACCTTCTCCTTCAGCAGTCTCTGCAAATTGTCTTGTAGGACTCCATACAGCAGCCTTCCACCACCAATGCTTTCCCACAAGACAGCAGGACCCATCAGTGAACAGGGCATATTGCTTCTCATTTTCTGGCTGTTTATTGTACAGTGGGGCTTCTTGAGCATGCATCGCCTCCTTCTCTGGTGATAGTCCAAAATCTTTGCCTTCTGGCCAGTTCATGATCACTTCCAAGATTCTTGGGTAGCTGCCTTTTCCTATTTCAGCTGGTTGCGTAATCACCACAACCCACTTACTACACATAGCATCAGTCGCATGATGTGTAGAGGGGACCTTCCCTTTGAACATCCAGCCCAGCACCGGCAGTCGGGGTGCCAATAGGAGCTGTGCTTCAGCACCAATCACTTCTGAAGCAGCTTGAACCCCTTCATACGCTGCTAATATCTCTTTTTCAGTTGGAGTATAGCAGGCCTCAGATCCTCTGTATCCCCGACTCCAAAACCCAAGGGGTCGGCCTCGGGTCTCCCCTGGTGCTTTCTGCCAGAGGCCCCAGGTAGGGCCATTCTCCCCAGCTGCAGTGTAGAGCACATTCTTTACATCTTGTCCTGCCCGGACTGGTCCAAGGGCTACTGCATGCACTATCTCCTGTTTAATTTGTTCAAAGGCTTGTAGTTGCTCAGGGCTCCATTCGAAATCATTGTTCTTCCGGGTCACTTGATAGAGAGGGCTTACAATCTGGCTGTAATTTGGAATATGCATTCTCCAAAAACCCACAATGCCCAAGAAAGCTTGTGTTTCCTTTTTTGCTAGTTGGTGGAGACATAGCCGTTATTTTATTGATCACATCATTGGAATCTGACGACTTCCATCTTGCCATTTGATTCCTAAAAACTGGATCTCCTGTGCAGGTCCCTTGACCTTACTCTTTTTTTTATGGCAAAACCAGCCTTCAGAAGGATTTGGACTATTTTCTTCCCTTTCTCAAAAACTTCTTCTGCTGTATTGCCCCACACAATGATGTCATCAATGTATTGCAGGTGCTCTGGAGCCTTACCCTGTTCCAGTGCAGTCTGGATCAGTCCATGCCAAATGGTAGGGCTGTGTTTCCACCCCTGGGGCAGTCGATTCCAGGTGTACTGGATGCCCCTCCAAGTAAAAGCAAACTGTGGCCTGCACTCTGCTGCCAAAGGGATTGAAAAGAAAGCATTTGCAATATCAATTGTGGCATACCACTTGGCTGCCTTTGACTCCAGTTCGTACTGAAGTTCTAACATGTCCGGCATGGCAGCATTCAGTGGTGGCGTAACTTCATTCAGGCCACGATAGTCTACTGTCAGTCTCCACTCTCCATCAGACTTTCTCACTGGCCATATGGGACTGTTAAAGGGTGAGGAGTCTTGCTGATCACTCCTTGGTTCTCCAGTCGACGAATCAGCTTATGGATGGGAATCAGGGAGTCTCGGTTGGTGCGATATTGCCGCCTGTGCAGTGTTGTGGTGGCAATCAGCACTTCTTGTTCTTCGACCCTCAGCAACCCCAAAACAGAAGGGTCCTTTGAAAGACCAGGAAAAGCAGACAGCTGCTTAATTTCTTCTGCCTCCAATGCAGCTCTACCAAAAACCCACAAGTACCCATTTGGGTCCTTGAAATACCCTCTCCTGAGGTAGTCTCTGCCAAGGATGCACGGAGCATCTGGGCCAGTCACAATGCAGTGCTTTTGCCATTCATTCCCAGTTAGGCTCACTTTGGCCTCCACTACAGTTGGCTGTTGGGATCCCCCTGCCACTCCAGAAATCCAGGTGGGTTCTGCCCCTGTATAGCTTGATGACATTAGGGTACATTTTGCACTGGTGTCCACTAGAGCTTTATACTCCTGGGGGTCTGACATGCCACGCCATGGAATCCACACAGCCCAGGAAACCTAGTTGTTTCTTTCCTCCACCTGGCTGGAGGCAGGGCCCACGTTATTTGCTACTCACTTTTAAACAGGAGTCAAGAGTTCCTTCATTAAGATCAGGCATAAGATCAGCCCTTCTATTCTTTCTGTGGAACTGCCCACTGGAAACCAGAGCAATAAGTTTCCTTTTGTTGTTTTCCTTGCAAGTCATGTACCCATGCTTCTAGGGTCAAGGTAGAACTTCCATCCCAATTCCTCATTCCCTCTCCATGATAATGCAGGTGGAACCACAGTGTGGCCCGTGCTGTGTATGCTCTCTCTTGAGCAGAGGAATGCTTACTCCTAATGGCTGAGATGCTGGTCCATACAGGTGGGGAGAAAGACATATCCTGTTTGATTTGCTGGAATTCCCAGGACAGTTTTTCGGGCAATTTTTTCACAGCCAAGACACAGGCCCATGTGACCCAGGAAGAGAGACTTTGTCCGTATTGTCAGAGTGCGCCAGCCACAATTCAACCTATTTCACTTCAGCACGACTCTTCTCCTCACCATTATTTCATGTCTTCTGCCTGTCTTTAACACAGTGACTGCTCTACACACACTGTTCTCTCCCTGTGCTTCTCACAAACCCTTCACCTTACCAAAGGGCATGAATTGGCCAAAGGGATTCGCCATCAGTGTCCAAGATGATGCCCCCAGACGCTGCCTTGTCTCTTTGCATTGCTCTATTAGAGCCTGCAGTTTACTGCACATATCTTGGACCAACTCTGGCACCTCAAAAGTCACCAGGAGTTTGCATCTGAACACCTCACTCCTGGGTTCCATCTCCAGTAATTACCATGGGAGCTGAGACATGGAGCTCGCATGCAGCTGCCCATTTTGTGCCCAGCTGAACACCTGATGCAAGAGGAATCCCACCACCTGTGGGTTTGCGGCAGGCAGGGGAGGGAGCTGAGTCCCCTTCTAACCCCAGGACCACAGACCCAGAATGACCTGCTTCATTGACTCAGCTGAATACCTTCCCTCAGAAGAGGTAAAGGAGGTCCCTCCTGGTCACTGTCTTGGTTTCCTGTCTAATGATGATGATGAAGAGTTAAATCTTGGACTCAGACCATTTGAGAAATGAAACTGCAGGAATGAAGTGTCTCTCCCCAGCTGAAGGAGGGAACATCAGGGATGACTTCAGGCTGTGTCACAGCAGGTTCCCCTGGAGCCCCAGGGACACCTGGAGGGAGCCCCAAGGGGGCAGAGCAAGTGCTGCCTTGGGCTGGTCCTCTGCTGCTGAGCTGGGCTGGGCTCCTGGGATGGAGGGAGCTCGTGACAAGTGGGCAGCGCTGCAGAGAGACAGCTCTGCCCAGGAGCAGCTCCTCTGCAAAGCACAGCAGGGCTGAGGGCACTGCCTGCAAGTGCAGAGGGGAGAGGTGGGAGAGAATTAAAAGGCATCCTGGAGTGGGAGGATGCCAAGAGCTCAGTGGGGTAGACATCTTCCCAGCCTTTTACATGGTAAGTTTCTGGGTACAGGGCAATGTATGTGGTGTTCCTGGAGCGATCTCCTGAGCTGGCACATCCCACAGCACAGAGGATCTGTCAGGATGATGCTCCCAGTTTCTTCATCAGGAAAGATGGTGGGATCCTCCACAGGAAGGTTTGCTTTGAAACCATCAGAGGGACAGAGTAAGACAGCTCCCTTGTCCCTGGATCGGTGGTAGGTATGTGAAGGTGGGTGTGCAGGCAGGAGTGCCCAGGGCTGTCCTCCCCAGCAGGGTCCCTGCACTCCAGGGGGCTGTGTGCCAGGGCAGGGACTCTGCCGCCTGCCAGGGTCAGCACTCAGCCTGCCCGGGGAGCTCCCTGGGGTTCTGCAGGGAGAAGCTGTGCATGGAAGAAGAGACCTGGCAGAGCAGGGTCCTTCTGCTGTTGAGAGGGTGCTGCATGGATAAGAGCTGCTCACGGGTCACACCCAGAGCATTCTTGAAGGGACTCCTCAGGAGGGATATAAAGGCAGGGGTTACATGAAAGGGAAGGAATCTGTGCTTTCTGTCCTCTACTCTTGGATTTATGGGTGGGGAGTATAAGACAGAAATTAATCTTTCGTTTATGGAGGAGGTGCTGAAACTCCAAATCATTTTCACTTAGAGAGGAATGCCAAGGCTCACTGTCTTACAGACAGCACCAGCATCTCCTTTCCAGCCTCATCAGGGCTGCTCTGACACCCTCATCAGTATCTGCACACACAGAGAGATGCCCCTGGGCAGTGCCTTCCTGCCAGGAGGTGTCTGCAGGGCAGAGCTGAGCTCTCAGCGGGTGGGATGGGCTCTGTGAGCAGTGGCAGGGAGGAGACATGGGGAGAGAGAAAGAGCTCCTGGCAGGGACAGCTCCAGGCAGGGGAGGCAGGGGCAGAGAGTGAGAGGGAGCTACTGCCAGAAGAACCATCAGAGGGGCAACTCGGGCAGCTTCCTGCCATCCCCTGCAGTGTTGATGCCTGCCCCATAGCAATGCTTCCAGGATCCTCTCCCACCCAGGACAGCTTCTGTCTTCAAGTCTGAGGCATCTCAGGCTGAGTTGCTTCCTGGCAGCACAGCTTCCAAGAAGGAGAAGCTCCTGGGGGCTTGTCTCTCCCTGTTCTCCCTTGTCAGGAGCACTGGGGCATGTCTCCATGTGGCCTCACTGCCTCCACTGCCCTTTTCTTCCCCTCAAACTCTCTGTGGTTCAGGTTTTAGGGGCAGCTCAAGACACTGACGCCACAAGTCCTGCCATGCAGCTGTCTCCATGGGAGAAAATTCCCTAAGCACATCGTGGTGTTTGGGGCTCTGGGAAATGCAGCCCTTAGGACATCCAAGTGCTTCCCCGACATTATCATGCTGGAAGATGTTGAACATACCTTCTATGTTATAAGTGGGTTATATCTGATCTATACAGTAACTACAGGCACTGTTTATATTTAGAATAGTCTATTCTAAATATGAAAAATTGTCCTCCCCTCTCCCAGGGACCAATGCTATAGGGCAGGGCTGACTCCTTGAGCTCCTCACAGCAGACTCAGAAAGTACAAACTGACGGTCCAGCCAGGGAGATGAGCACAGGTCCTGCCAAAAAGGAGAGAGGCAATTTGCATTTTGGTGTGTGGTGGGACAGGTGGGGCTTGCAGAGGGGTGGTGGTTAATGATGGGAAGGGATTTTCTCAGAGAAAACTGTCTGAACTTGTCAGTGTGCTCTCCTCCTTCCACAATTACCCATGCCCAGAGGCAGCAGATGTCCAACAGCGTCTCCATCACCCAGTTCCTCCTCCTGGAGTTCACAGGCACACGGGAGCTGCAGCTCTTGCACTTCTGGCTCTTCCTGGGCATCTACCTGGCTGCCCTCCTGGGCAACGGACTCATCATCACCGCCATAGCCTGTGACCACCGCCTCCACACCCCCATGTACTTCTATCTCCTCAATTTCTCCATCCTCGACCTGGGCTACATCTCCACCACTCTCCCCAAATTCATGGCCAATTCCCTCTGGGACACCAGGGCCATCTCCTATGCAGGATGTGCTGCCCAGCTCTTTCTGTTTTCCTTCTTAGTAGTAGCAGAGTTTTCTCTTCTCACTGTCATGGCCTATGACCGCTATGTTGCCATCTGCAAACCCCTGCACTATGGGACCCTCATGGACAGCAGAGCTTGTGTCCACATGGCAGCAGCTGCCTGGGGCAGTGGGTTTCTCAGTGCTCTCTTTCATACTGCCAGTACATTTTCCATACCTCTCTGGAAGGGTAATGCTTTGAATCAGTTCTTCTGTGAAATTCCCCAGATCCTCAAGCTCTCCTGCTCAGATGTCTACCTCAGGGAGGCTGGGCTTATTGTGGTTAGCTTTTCTTTAGCTTTAGGCTGTTTTGTTTTCATTGTGGTGTCCTATGTGCAGATCTTCAGGGCCATGCTGAGGATCCCCTCTGCTCAGGGACGGCACAAAGCCTTTTCCACGTGCCTCCCTCACCTGGCTGTGGTCTCCCTGTTTATCAGCACTGGCACATTTGCGTACCTGAAGCCCCACTCCATGTCCTCCCCATCCCTGGATCTGGTGGTTAGTGTATTGTATTCAGTGGTCCCTCCAGCAGTGAATCCCTTCATCTACAGCATGAGGAACCAGGATCTCAAGGACGTGCTGAAGAAGCTGATTCGATCAGTGTCATTCAGCAGCAATAAGCTGCCCATTTCACTTCACAAGTGATTGCCACCGTATCTGGGGAACATCATGAGCTTCGGGTATTTTATCTATGATAACCATATTTGCCAAGGAACAATGGCATCCACTCCATGTCTCCAGAGGCATGAACCCAGTCTGTCTGACACAGAGGTCTTTGCACATGTGTCTGGACTGATGGCAAAGCTGGCTTCCCATATCACATCTCTGTAATAAAAGGGTGTTTCCTCAGTGACGCTGTCCAGAGGTTGGACTCTTCTTCCCAAACTAAGGTTAGGAACAGGCTGAAGAAATTGCCCCCCGCCAGCACTGCCGTGCTGCTGTGCTGGGGTTCTCCATGGGCTGAAGGGAGGAGGGCAGAGTGTTAGGGAATGGGAGTGAAGGTAGCTTTCACTGCTGGCCTCACTATTGAGACACTTCCAGCCCTGGCAGCTCTCAATAGGTTTATGGGTGAATTTGGCTGCATGGCCATTTCCGTCCTGCTGTGGGCTCAGTGCCTTCACTGGGGGAATGGCCAGCCCTGCTTGATCTCTCTCCTTTTTCAGACCCTGGCAGACCCCAGAGCAGGGATGTCTTCAAAACCCCACATGGGATGTATATAGGGCTGGGACCATAATTTGGATATCAGGACTGGGCTGGCACAGGACAGGGCACTTCCAGGGGCATGAGGCAGCATCCAAGGGATGACCACCTGGAGTTGGTGGCTGCAAGAGAAATTAAGAGCAAAAATAAGTGCTTCAAATGCTGTGTTGGAGCTTAACGTTGAAGAAGGAAAATGCAGAACTGTTGCTGAACAACAGTCATGCAATAAAGAGGAGACACCAATGAGGCTGAGGGACTCAATGTCTACTCTGCCTGATCTTTACTGGAAAGGTCTCCCAGGCCTCTGTGCTCAATGAAGGGGTTCAAGGAGGAGGAGAGCTCGTAATGGCAGGAACCTCAGGAAATCCCAGAAGGATAAATGCCAGTTTCTGGCCCTGCAGGGTACTCACCTTGGCAATGGCATAGGCTGGGGTCTGCCCAGCTGGGAGCAGCTCTGTGGGAAAGGTCTTGCTGGTCAGGGAGCTGGACAGGAGGCAGCCGTGTGCCCTGGCAGCAAAGGAGGCCACCATCATCCTGGTCTGCATTACCAGGAGCATGGTTCGAGGTCAAGGGCAAGGATTTCTCTGGAATGCTCCATCCTCAATTCAGAAACAATATTGCAAGCTGGAGTGGGTTTAGTGATGGTCCCTCAGGACAGCCAGGGACTGGAGCACTTTGCCAGCTGGGAGAGGCTGAGGGAGCTGGGCTTGTCCAGGCTTGAGAATAGAAGGCTGAGGGGGACCTCATACCAGCCTGCAAGGGGGACATGGAGAACACAGAGCCAGACTCTTAATGATGGTGCATGTTGGGAGGAAAAAATCAATAAGTGTTCAGCCTGGAGATAAGGAAAACTTTTTTCACCATGAATCTGAGCTCCTCACTTCTGGGCTCTTCCTCTCTCCAAGAGGAGATCCCAAGTGTGGATCTGAGGTTAATTTGGCCTGAGATACCCTCCTCGCAGTGAGGTGCAGATAAATCCAAGCAAGTTCTCAATTACCTTGACCTCCAGTGTTGTCCAAAAAGGCCTTGCACTGACATGGAAGAGGCTGAGGATCTCATTGCCTTGCTTCCCTACTCCTTTCCTGGTCAGATCTGCCCCCGCAGCTCCCTGGTCCTTGAGTCTCCTACAGCCTCTGTGGGAGCAAAGCTGCTCCCATGTGAGAGCAAGATGCAGCTGGGGCACACTGGTGCCAGCTGGACACAGGCAAGTGCAATGGACCAGAGTGGATGCACCCAAAGGTGCTGTGTCGGGAAATGGCTGGTGTCACTGCAAGGCTGCTGCCCTTTGGCTTTGAAATGTCAGGGCAAATGCGGGGGAGAAGACAATGATCATTGTTAGAAATCCCAACCAATGGTCAGTTTCTAGAGGCACCCCTCACTGGGCAGTGCTGGGGCCAGTGTTGTCTCACACTCTTAGTGATGGCCTGGACAACAGCACAGGGGTCACACTCAACAGGTTTGTGGGCGACATATAACTGGTAGGGAGCGCTCCATTGAGGTGATGCCCAGAAATATCTCCTGCATTTAATTACTCAATAAATCTTTACCTGCAGTTCTCTGTAGAGACAAAATAGGTGGAGGAAGGGGAAAGGGCAGAGAGGCTGGAGAAGAGATGGGAAATATGTCAATATAGATATAGTGGCTTTTCAGAAATGAGTTTCTTGTCACAGAGCACTAGTATGAAATGTATTTGGATGAACAACTGCATATAAATATGTTGGCAGAGGGAAATTACTGTAGTGTACTCATGTGGCCCACCCAAATAAAAAAAAAAAAAAAAAAAAAAAAAAAACAAGAAAAAAACAATTAAGACCTGAGCCAAAATGTCTGACATTCTGAAAGTGAAGATTGTTTTCAGTTCTTGCCTAGGATAATTTTTAAGCAGGTTTCAACTCAAGAGTAAGACCTCCATTCAGGTCTGGATTCATGCGCCCACATGCAGAGGCTGCTGCTGCCTGAGCTGCCTTGGGGTTAAAGAGCTGGGGATGTGACCCAGGGCTCCAACCTGGAGCATTGCTTAGTCACCAGGAAATGCCCACACAGCTTGGCTGAGACAACCTCTTTCTCTCCACTGACTACAAAGGGAACCCTCGACAACTCAGTTAGATGTCGACATCTGCACTGAGGTCTTGGCTGTTGGGTGAGGACAATCATGTCCCTTTCTTCCCCTGCAAGAGAGGGACAATACATGCACCCCAGAGGGAATGTGAGGGAGGGTGTCTTGCTGATTTAGGGACTCCTTCCAGAAGTGCTGGTAGCATAAAGATGTTGGCCAGGCAGAAAGAGAGTGTTTCACTGAAGACAGTCACCCTACTTCTCTGTAACAGTCAAGAGAGCTCAGCACCTCCGAGTGGGACTGGCCGTGTGAAAGGGCAAGCAGCAGCGAGGACAGTCCTGGGCAGGCAATGTTTTAGGGTGTTGAACTCCAGGTGAGACACAAACATATTGGTTTTAGTGTGATAGGCCTGATTATGACAGAATGCAGCTTAGAAATGGTCAAAAAACTAAAAATGAAGCAACAAAGAAATTAAGGAAACACATTAAAGGGAAGGAAATGTTCTACTTCTGTGGCAGGTTGACCCTGGCTGGATGCCAGGTGCCCATCAAAACCGCTCTATCACTCCCCCTCCTCAACTGGACAGAGGGAGAGGAAAATATAACAGAAGTCTCATAGGTCGAGATAAGGACAGGGAGATCATTCAGCAATTACCGTCACAGGCAAAGCAGACTCAGCTCGGGGAAATTGATTTAATTTATTGCAAATAAAAGTCAGAGTAAGATAATGAGAAATTAGAACAACCTGAAAATACCTTCCCCCCACCCCTCCCTTTTTCCTGGGCTCAAATTCACTCCAATTTTCTTCTTCCCATTCTTCAATTTACTGCAAATTTTCTCTCTACTTTTTCCCCCTGAGCTGAGCAGGGGACAGGGAACGGGCGTTGTGGTCAGTTCCTCACACGGTGTTTCTGTAACCTTTTTTTGCAGTGGGGTCTTTCCCACAGGCTAACTGCTCCAGCGTGGGTCCTTTCCATGGGGTGCAGTCCCTCAGGAGCAGGCTGCTCAAGCATGGGTCCCCTGCGGGGTCACAGGTCCTGCCAGAAAACCTGCTCCAGTGTGGGGTCCTCCCTGGGCTTCAGGGGGACAGCCTGCCTCACCATGGTCTTCACCACAGGCTGCAGGGGAATCTCTGTCCCCATGCCTGAATCATAGAATCATGGAATTCCTTATGGTTGGAAAAGACCTTGAAGATCACGTCCAACCATTAACCTAACCCTGCCATTCCAATGCACCTCCTCCCCCTCCTTCTACAGTGATCTTTGTGATTTCAGAAATATTTACTTCACATATTCTCACTCTTCTTTCTGGCTGCAATTATGTGGGTTATTGGGGTTTTTTTCCTTCTTAAATATGTTATCACAGAGGTGCTGCCATTGTGGCTGATTGGCTGGGCCTTGGCCAGTGGTGGGTCCGGTCTCTCTTTTTACAGAACCTAGCAAACACCTGTATTTTTACAAAGCCTGTGGCCAGAAGCTGGCCCAGTCAAAACTCTTAGGTGCTGTAGAGAGAGAAAAAGTCACTGTAGTGCATGTAAAAAATATGCTGGGGAAGGCAGCCTGGGTTACTCCTGCCTCGCGCAAAAGCAAAACCACCCGTGGGATTCCTTTTGCTCAAGGACCTGGGTGCACTTAATGGGTGGTGTGGAAATATGGGGAATTCCCATGTGTACCTCAAGGGGATTTGATTTTGGGTGGAAATAGCCAATGAACTGAATGATTTGGTGTTATCTGCCATATAATACTGTATGTTATCACCTGTATGATTTCTATATGCCTTATCAATGTAATCTATATAACAAGTAAGTATTCCCCATATTGATGAGGAATGAACTTTGACAAAACCAAGCAAGTGCAACAACCCAATACCACACACCATCTCTCCTGCCCTGAAAGACTTCTGCGACAGATGGAGCCCAAAGTCATGGACTAAATGAACCCAACAGGCATTTTAGAAGGATGGTCCATAGACTGAGGGAGTGATATCCGTGTGTATATATCAAAAGACTACAAAAGTAGTGGTGATTGAATGGAATGTATAGGAAAGGGTAGGACCTGGGCATAATGAAGGTGGTATGGGATAAGGCATGAATACTATGCCAGTCCTTTTGGGCACCCAACATGGGGCGTCTGGCAGAAAGCACCAGGGGAGACTCGAGACTGACCTCTAGGGTTCAGGAGTCAGGGATACAGAGGATCTGAGGCCTGCTATACTCCAACTGAAAAAGAGATATTGGCAGCACATGAAGGGGTCCAAGCTGCTTCAGAAGTGATTGGTACTGAAGCACAGCTCCTGTTGGCACCCCGACTGCCGGGGCTGGGCTGGATGTTCAAAGGGAAGGTCCCCTCTACGCATCATGCAACTGATGCTACATGGAGTAAGTGGGTCGCACTGGTCACACAACAGACTCGACTAGGAAACCCCAGTCACCCAGGAATCTTGGAAGTGATCATGAACTGGCCAGAAGGCAAAGATGTAAAAATATGGCTACAGTAAGAGGTGGCCTGTATAAAGAGGCCCCACTGTACAAGAAACTGCCAGAAAATGAGAAGCAATGTGCCCTGTTCACTGATGGGTCCTGCTGTCTTGTGGGAAAGCATAAGAAGTGGAAGGCTGCTGTATGGAGTCCTATACAAGTCACAGAGACTGCTGAAGGAGAAGGTGAATGGAGTCAGTTTGCAGAGGTGAAAGCCATCCAGCTGGCTTTAGATATTGTTGAACAAGAAAACTGGCCAGTGCTCTATCTCTGTACTGACTCCTGGATGGTGGCAAATGCCCTGTGGGGGTGGTTGCAGCAATGGAATCAGAGCAACTGGCAGCGCAGAGGCAAACCCATCTGGGCTGCTGCACTGTGGCAAGATATTGCTGCCCAGGTAGAGAACCTGGTTGTACAGGTAAGTCACGGAGATGCTCGTGTACCCAAGAGTCGGGCCTCTGAAGAACATCAAAATAACCAGCAGGCAGATCAGGCTGCTAAGATTGAAGTGGCCTAGGTGGATCTGGATCTGGCAACATAAAGGTGAACTATTTCTAGCTCAGTGGGCCCATGACAGCATCAAGGAAGAGATGCGACATATAGATGGGCTTGTGATCGAGGGGTGGACTTGACCATGGACACTATTGCAAAGGTTATCCATGAATGTGAAACATGCGCTGTGATCAAACAAGCCAAGTGGTTAAAGCCTCTCTGGTATGGAGGACGGTGGCTGAAACATATCCCATGCCCCATTCCACTACCTGGAACACTGTCCTAGGCCTTGAAAAGCAAGTCCTGTGGTGACATGGCACTCCAGAAAGAACTGAGTCAGACAACGGAACTCATTTCCAAAATGACTTCGTAGACATCTCGGCCAAAGAGTGCGGCACTGAGTGGGTCTATCCCATCCCCTGTCATGCATCTGCCTGCGGAAAAATGGAACTGTTAAAGACTGTCCTGAGAGCAATGGTTAGCTACACTGAGAGGGCAGTTGTGCTGGCCCCGCCCAATCAAAACTCTTATGTGCTGTAGAGGGGGATAAAGTCCCTGTACAAGGGACATAAAATAAGTGCTGGGGGGGACACTCTGGGTTACTCCTGCCTCGATTAAAGGCAAAACCATTTGTGGGATTGCTTTTACTCAAGGACCTGTCTCCACTTGGTGGGTGATGTGGAAGGACGGGGAAGTCCGATGTGTACCTCAAGGTGATTTGATTTTGGGTGAGAATAGCCCATGACGTGAATGATATGCTGTTAACGGCCATACAGCACTGTATGTTGCCATTTTTGTGATTGCTATATGTGATATCAATGGTAATACAGTAACAATCGTCCAGATTAATGACGTTTGGTTAAATGGATCAAGTGCAGCAGTGATGGAACCAGAACAGGCTTCAGCATGCAGCTGTCCGACACCACACAACACCTCTTCTGCCCTGAAAGACTGTTACGACAGATGGAGCCCAAAGTCATGGACAACATGAACTCAGCAGATGTTTTAGAGGGATGGCCCATAGACTGAGGGAATGAAATCTGTGTGTATATCAAAAGACAGAGAAAGTGGTGTTGATTAATTGGAAAGTATTGGAGAGTGTGGGACCTGGACATGACATAGATGATATAGAATAAGGGGTGGATACTGTCCTGGTTCCAGCTGGGAAAGAGTTAATTTTCTTCCTTATCTTTATTATTCATAACCTTTATTTTTATTATTACTATATTATTACTTTTCTTCCCATTTCTATCCCATTAAACTATCTATAATTTATCTATATCTAAACACACAAATTTATTTTTTATTTCTCTGCACAATTCTCTCGCCTATGTCACTGGCGAGGTGGGGAGTGAGCGAACACATGTGGTGTTTAGCTGGCTGCCAGGTTAAACCACAGAGGTGAGCAGGAGAGGCTGGGAATGGCAACCAGGGTCAAACAAGTTTTCAGGTCAGAGCCCTGTTTCCGAAAGGGCCCGTGAGCAGGGTCAGACGCTGTCAAGTGATAGCCAGGCAGGTCTGTAGTGGCAACACAGGACCAGGACAAAGCAAGGAAGCCAGTGTCTGCATCTGAGTCCAGATGAACAGGGTCCATAGCAAGGCATGGCTGTGGCCAGATCAGTGCCACTGCATCTCATATCAGGCAGGGATTGAAGGCCCAGGCCTGAGCTTAAAGGAAAACCCTGGACCCATGGGCAGAGGGAGTGGGTGAAGCTCCTACATAAGGTTGGTCAGGGCTGTTAAAGCCTCTAAGTGCTCTCAAGGAACTTGGAGCTATTGCAGGTCTTCAAGAAGGACAGATTGCCCACAAAAAATAAGTCCATGGGGGTGTGCAGATTTTACTCTGCCATCACCAGATTCTAGAAACTCCCAATTCATGTCAAGAAAGCACTCAGCTACCATCAGCCCTATCACATACTGTAGAGCCCCAGGCAGGTTAACTGAAGACAATTCCCCACAGGAAATCCCTGAAATACAGGGATGCTGACATCATCACACTGAGCACATGGAGAAGCAAGAAAAGCAATGAGCCTCTTTAGGC
>CM067105.1:865755-884265 GCA_034008185.1 Gorsachius magnificus | reverse complement strand
GAACAAAGGAGAGAGAGGTCAGCTCATGATGCATGACTGAGCATAGCCATCCCATCAGCGGGCATCCTCCATCTCCTGGGCTGAGGCATGCACACAACATGGAGAGGTCTGTCATCCTGGATTTGCAGAAGAGGGGTCTTCCTTCCAGATGTCTTCCCAGGACAACCCTCCTCTTCCCCATCCACAGCTATCAACTGCTTTCCATTGTTGGGCTCAGATATGGTTTAAGGATTTGCTAAAGCCATCAGCCATCTCCTTGCTTCTCACTGAAATCATTCAACCCTCCCTCTGAGGCCTACACATGGCCAGTCAGTGGCTTACAACCACTCATGTTTCAGAAGTGGCCTTAAACTTCCTAGATCTTCCTGGTGTTTATTGAATATCTTCCTGACTCCCCCCAGTTATTATGGCAAACTTTTTTGTCTGTAATAGGGCCTTCTTTTACAAAACAATTTTCTTTTTACGATCTTCTGTGCAGAAAGAGCAGCCAAAGAAAAGAACCAGATACACCAAAAGAGATGCCGAATGAAGTGCCAGAGAGAATCAGGTGAGCACCCCACAAGGCTGTGGCTGCCTGGCAAGGAGTCTCTGCTCTTTGCCACCTTTCCTCATGAAAGAAACAGCACAACTGTCCATCCCATGGAGCTCTGCAGAAGGAAATGGAGCTGTACATAGCATGAGGTGGTACAAGTGGGATCAGCAGGTAGGACAGACTTTTGTAGGGAAGGCTTTACAAGCGAGTGCCCTGACTTCACCCAGATAAGAAAATAGAGACCAGGCAGTGTGCTGGTGTGATGGGGAGAAATGTCTTGGGGTAAAAGAGTGTGGATGAGAGAAGGTTAGAGAGTTGAGGTAGTAGTTGCAGAGATTTGAGGTCATACTTTCCAGGTCTGAGCAGCCTGAGCTTTGGCGCCAAGGAAAAATAAAGCAGCTCTCAAGGATGTTTTGGAATTAGCGCTACTGTCACTAATAGCAGTCACAGGACAGTGCTGTAAGGGAACTCCTTTGTGTTCCTGATGATGAATGAAAGCTCTTTCATTTCATTTTTACCTGACATTTTTACCTGTTTTGGGAAACAAACAAGAGGAGTTGGAAGCTATCGTGCTGCTAGAAAGCTCCGACCTGATTGCCATTACGGAAACTTGGTGGGATGAATCCCACGACTGGAATGTAGCTCTTGATGGCTACAGACTGTTCAGAAGGGACAGGCGAGGAAGGAGGGGCGGAGGCGTTGCCCTTTACATCAAGAAATCACTACAGTGTGAAGAGCTGGCCCTGAAGAATAGCCACGAGCAGGTCGAAAGCTTATGGGTAAGAATCAGAGAGAGAGGCAACAAAGGGAACCCTGTGGTTGGTGTCTACTACAGACCGCCAGATCAAGAGGAGCCGACGGACGAAGCGTTCTTCCTCTACCTCCAAGAGGCTTTGCGCTCGCAGGCTCTCGTCCTGCTGGGGGACTTCAACCACCCTGACATCTGCTGGAAAACCAACAGGGCAAGCTGTAGGCAATCCAGCAGGTTTCTCGAATGCATTGAGGACAACTTCTTCAGCCAGGTAATAGACACCCCTACCCGAGGGGATGCGATACTGGACCTGGTGGTCACAAATGCAAGTGAGCTCGTCGGAAATGTCAAGATCGGAGGCAGCTTGGGTTGCAGTGATCATGCGCTGGTAGAGCTCACCCAGGGAAATGGGAAGACTGAAGAGTATAGTCAGGACCCAATTTTGAAAAGCAAATTCCAGCTCCTCAAGGAGATAGTCAGAAGGACTCCCTGGGAAACGGTCCTCAGGGACAGGGGAACAGAACAGAGCTGGCAGATCTTTAAGGAAGTGATCCACAGAGCACAAAAGCTCTCGATCCCAAGGTGTAAGAAATCAGGCAAAGAAGGGAAGAGACCGGCATGGCTGAGATGAGAGATGCTGGTCAAACTAAGGAGGAAGAGGGAACTGCCCAGGCAGTGGAAGCAGGGACAGGCATCCTGGGAAGAGTATAGGGATGTGGTCCGGTTGTGTAGGGATGGGGTCAGGAAGGCCAAGGAACAGGTGGAGCTAAACTTGGCAAGGGATGCGAAGAATAATAAGAAGGGTTTCTACAGGTATATCAGACAGAAAAGGATGGTTAAAGAAAGCGTACCCCCACTGATGAGCGAGACTGGCAAGCTGGTAACAGCAGATGAGGAGAAGGCTGAGGTACTCAACACCATTTTTGCCTCAGTCTTCACTGGCAACCTCTCTCCTCACCCCACCCGAGTTGATGATGGCATGAGGGGGATTGGGAGGGTAAAACCCCTCCTGCTGTAGGAGAAAATCAGGTTTGTGACCACCTGAGGAACCTGAACGCACATAAGTCCATGGGACCTGATGAGATGCATCCCAGAGTCCTGAGGGAATTGGCCGATGTAGTCGCCAAGCCACTCTCTATGATATTTGAAAAGTCATGGCACTCAGGTGAAGTCCCTGGGGACTGGAAGAAGGGAAACATTGTGCCCATTTTCAAAAAGGGTAGAAAGGAAGACCCTGGGAACTACCGCCCTGTCAGCCTCACCTCTGTGCCTGGGAAGATCATGGAACAGATCCTCCTAGAAGCTATGCTAAGGCACACGGAGGCCAGGGAGATAATTCGAGACAGCCAGCATGGCTTCACCAAGGGCAAGTCCTGCCTGACGAACCTAGTGGCTTTCTATGATGGTGTGACAGCATCAGTGGACAAGGGAAAACCAATGGATGTCATCTATCTGGACTTCTGCAAAGCCTTTGACACGGTCCCCCACAACATCCTTCTCTCTAAATTGGAGAGCTATGGATTTGATGGGTGGACTGTTCGGTGGATAAGCAACTGGCTGGATGGCCGCATCCAGAGGGTAGTGGTCAATGCCTCGATGTCCGGATGGAGACCGGTGTCCCTCAGGGGTCCGTACTGGGACCGGTGCTGTTTAATATATTCATCAATGACTTAGATAGCGAGATCGAATGCACCCTCAGCAAGTTTGCGGATGACACCAAGCTGAGTGGTGCAGTTGACACACCAGAAGGACGGGATGTCATCCAGAGAGACCTGGACAGGCTGGAGAGGTGGGCCTGTGTGAACCTCATGAGATTCAACAAGGCCAAGTGCAAGGTCCTGCACCTGGGTCGGGGTAACCCCCGGTATCAGTACAGGCTGGGGGAAGAAAGGATTGAGAGCAGCCCTGCCGAGAGGGACTTGGGCATGCTGGTGGATGAAAAGCTGGACATGAGCCGGCAATGTGCGCTGGCAGCCAAGAAGGCCAACCATGTCCTGGCCTGCATCAGGAGAAGCGTGGCCAGCAGGTCGAGGGAGGGGATTCTGCCCCTCTACTCTGCTCTGGTGAGACCTCACCTGGAGTACTGCATCCAGCTCTGGAGCCCTCAGCACAAGAAGGACATGGACCTGTTGGAGCGGGTCCAGAGGAGGGCTACTAAAATGATCCGAGGGCTGGAGCACCTCTCTTATGAGGACAGGCTGAGGGAGTTGGGCTTGTTCAGTCTGGAGAAGCGAAGGCTGCGGGGAGACCTGATTACGGCCTTTCAGTATCTAAAGGGGGCCTATAGGAAAGATGGGGAAAATCTTTTTAGTAGGGCCATCTGTGTCAGGACAAGGGGTAATGGTTTTTAACTGAAGCAGGGGAGGTTTAGACTGGATATAAGGAAGAAATTCTTTACAATGAGGGTGGTGAAACACTGGAACAGGTTGCCCAGAGAGGTGGTGGAGGCCCCATCCCTGGAAACATTCAAGGCCAGGTTGAATGGGGCTCTGAGCAACCTGATCTAGTTAGAGGTGTCCCTGCTCACTGCAGGGGGGTTGGACTAGATGACCTCTAGGGGTCCCTTCCAATCCAAAACATTCTATGATTCTATGATTCTATGACAAAATAGCTGTAAGTTCTCAGCGATTAGCCTCTGGCAGGCATTTCATGGTTACAGCTCTTAGACAGAATTGCCCTTACATCATCTCTATTCCACCTGTTTCTAACAATTTTCATCAGGACGAAGGGGAGGTGCAACAGGGCAGTTGTTTTGATTTTAGCCAAAGGTGGCCAAGGGACAGATCCCAGGTTAGTGAAGGCAGAAAGGAAAGCAAAACCTTGATGTGGAGTAGAGTGACACAACACCTTTGCCTGTATTTCCAGTCTCTGAAATCCTAACTGTGCAGCAGGGAGCCTGGAAGATCTGAGCTCCCTACATCGACCCTGCTTTTCAGCATGTAAAATGAAACTAATCTCATCATAAAGTTGGATTTGATTCTCCTCACAGCCTTCCATGGGTCAGGGGATTACCGACACTTAAAACAGAATCACACTTGTCTGGACAAAAGCTTGGGAGGCATGGAATACTGATTCCTGGGTTCAAGAAGCTGGGCAACTGCCTTTCCTGCAATAGTGGCCTGGCATTGTGGAACTGAAGTGAGAAAACCTACAAACATGGAAATCAAAGATCCTTTGTCCTGCTGCAGGCAGCACCACCCGCCTTGTCAGTTCTTTCTAAGGCCCAGCGTGAAGCTCCTGGGAGCAAGTTCACAGCTGTTGTCTCTGCCATGCCATCTGCGACTGCAGAAGAGTTTGGCTCTGCCATCTCTTTGTGATGCTGTGCTTCTCCCTTACCTGACCCCCTGCCACCAAACTTTATCTCCCATAACCCTGCTCAGGCAATAACCACCAGTGGTGGCCGTAATGGATGTGCCCAGTCATGATGGCTGTGTCAGCCTCAAACTGGATTCAGGAAACATGACAAGAAAATAGCCAGGGGCTATTGTGCAATGTGCCCACCTAAGCATAGTGAAGGAACTAAAATCTGTGGTCAGTATGCAAATGAGCCAACCATCTTACCCCCATCAATAGTGAGCAGTCCAAGAGCCCTTTGAGCTCTCCTGCACGGCAGTGGGCTGCGTGCCAGGATCTCCCCTTGAGCAGGGGCGCCTCTCAAGGTCAGTCCTCAGGGTTGAGACATTCCTTGCTCCAACAGATCCTCGATAAGTGGCTAACAGCACGCTAACTCTGAAACCTTGGCTAACTGATAGCAAGGACTGATTGTGCATACCTAGTCCTTTAGACATAAATCATTGACCGAATCTGGGATTAGGACTGGATCCAGCCTCACCCAGACTCCTCTCTGAGGAAGGAGTTTAGAAAGCAAGGGGATCTGTTCTGAACCTCATGACTCAATGGGAGGGTCTCCCTCACAGTTTTGTCTGACCCTGTCCTCTGTGCAGTAAATAACCAAGTGTACCTTGCCATCGAATCTTATTAACTATTGTCGCATTTGCCACTGAACTTTGTTAACTCACTGGTTTACACCAAAAAAATATAGGTTTTTGCCTCCCTCTCACTCCATCCATGACACCTCATTGGTTCACTCATCAGCTGTGTCAGGAAGTTTTCTTCCACGCACTCCAGGAACCTCCTAGACTGTTTCCTCTCTGTTTTATTGTACATCCAGCAGACACCTGGGAAGTTGAAGTTCTCCATGAGAACAAGGGCTAATGATCGTGAAACATCTCCTAGTTGCTAGTAGAATATATATATATTTATAAAGAAAGTTAATACCCTTCCATACTCTAAAGACTCACTGGCATAGTAGTTAGGGAGGCAAATTTTCATAACCACGTTCCAGGGGATGTCTGTGGCCACGTGGATTCTGCAGTTTTGTTCTCATTCTGGCAGGGCTGAGGGATCAGCATCGGGGTTAGCTCTGTCTGATTGCTGAGTCACATTGCAGTATTGAAAGTGATTAGCTTTATTTCCGAGGTTTTTTTGAATCATTCTCATGTTGGCACCATGTTCAGTGTTAATCCCTGTTACACATTCTTTCAGAGATCATCAGTGAATGGACATTTTTCTAGTTAAGGTCAGCACTCTCCTCCCCATAGCCCTTCATTTGCGGTGAGCCAGACTTAGGCTTTACCAGGACAATTTTCTGAGAATGTAGGGGAATGTTGTGGTTATCCCTCCTATAGGTTTCCCACTGTAGCCCAAGTGTCTCTTCTCATCATTTAAAGAATTGCAAAACAAAATGCTGGAATCCAAGATAAGCATGGACCTCCCAATTCCTCAATGTATTCTCCAAGAGCAGACACACACCCTCCCCCTTACACCGGTGTGTAGGAGCCATACATTGGCCCACTACCAGCCCCTGAGCTTACACACTACTCCCAGGTGAAATTGGTAGGTTAAATCCTAGATGAGCACGTAGCTCCTGATTTCCCAATGTATTCCTTAACCTTACCTACACACCAGCTCCCCTACACCTGCCTGTTGGGTTCACATATTGGTTCAACAGCCCTCCCGCCATACACACATGCACATCATTTCCAGTCCTCCATTTCTCTTTTTATTCCAGCACAGATATGCACATCCTCCTTCTTTTTCTGTCTCAAAATGAAATTCAACCTATTTCACTTCAGCACGACCCTTCCCCCTCCTGTTATTTCAGGTCTTCTGCCTGCCTTTAGCACACGGACTGTTCTACACACACCATTTTCTCCTTGTGCTTCCATGTGTTTCACAAACCCTGCATGTGATTGAGGGGGTGAATTGGGCAAAGGGATTCCCAACCAGCATCCAAGATGATGCCCCACATGCTGCCCTGTCTTTAAGAACTGCTCCATTGGAGCTTGCAGTTACCTGCACATATTTTGCACCACCTCTGGCACCTCAAAGTCACCAGGAGTTTGCCTCTGAACACCTCACTCCTGGGCTCCATCTCCAGTAATTACCATGGGAGCTGAGACAAGGAGCTCACATGCAGCTGCCCATTTTGTGCCCAGCTGAACACCTGATAGAAGAAGAATCCCACCAGCTGTGGGTCTGTGGAAGGCATGGGAGGGAGCTGAGTCCCCTCCCAGCCCCAGGGCTACAAATCTACAAATGAGATGCCTCATTGACTCAGCTGTGTCCCTTCCTTCAGCAGGAGGGATGGAAGAGACTAAACCCTGTCCCTGCCTGTGTGTCCTGCCTAAAGATGGCACAATAAAATATGATTCTTAAGCCTCCTTGTTTTTCTGAGATATGAAATAACACTCCTGGAAAGAAGTGTCTCTCCCCAGCAGAGAGAGGGAACATCAGTGATTACTTCAGCCTGTGTCACAGCAGGTTCCCCTGGAGCCCCAGGGACACCTGGAGGGAGCCCCGAGGGGCAGAGCAAGTGCTGCCTTGGGCTGGTCCTCTGCTGCTGAGCTGGGCTGGGCTCCTGGGATGGAGGGAGCTGATGGCAAGTGGGCAGCGCTGCCGAGAGACAGCTCTGCCCAGGAGCAGCTCCTCTGCAAAGCGCAGCAGGGCTGAGGGCACTGCCTGCAGGCACCGAGGGGAGAGGAGTGAGGCAGAGAGAGGTTAAAGGCAGCCTGGTGTGGGAGGATGCTGAGAGATTACTGGGGGCATAGATCTTCACAACCCTTTACATGGTAAGTTTCTGGGTGAAGGAAAGTTTTGCTAGTGTTCATGGGGGGTTATCAAAAAAATGTTACATCCCACAGCAGATATTATCTTTCAGGAGGATGCATTTTGCCCGTTCCAGAGGAGGCGGACGTGCTCTTGAGCAGGGGCTCCCTGTTGCACCATCAGAGGGACAGGGCATGATGTCTGCTTTCTCCTTGGGACAACTCCAGGTTTTTTTAAGCTAGGTGTGCAGCCATGGATACACAAGGCTCTCCGTCCAAGAGGAGTTTCTGCACCCCGGGGAGCTGTGAACCAGGGCACAGCCTCTGCCGCCTGCCAGGGTCACCATTCAGTTCACACAGGAAATTTTAAGATTGGTCATTTCAAAGATGCATGTTAACGTAGGGCATTCCCTGACAGGGTAGAAATCTCTGCTTTCAGCTGTCTCCTCTTGGTGGGCTGGGTGGTCAGTGGGAGATGGGAATTTATTTCTCTGCTCTGGAGAAGGCACGAAGAGCCCAGTTCTTGTTATCACTTGTCTGAGCTGCTCCTTGTCCCCTGAACACACAGAGATGTCCCTGGGAAGTGCCCTGCTTCCAGGAGGTTACTGCAGGGCAGAGCTGAGCACACAGCAGGTGGGGTGGGGACTGTGAGCATGCAGAAGGAAAAGACACAGGGAGAGAGAAACAGGTCCTGGCCAAGAAGAGCTCCAGGCAGCAAACCCATGAGCATGATGGAAGAGAGAACTGCTGCCAGAAATGCCGTGGGAGGAGGGATTCAGGCATCTCCCTGCCATCCCCTGCAGTGCAGACACTTTCCCTGGAGCCACCCCCTGGTCTCCTCACTCACACAGCAGAGCCTCTGCCCTCAATGCCATGGAGACTTGGCCAGGAGTTGCCTTCCCAGCAGCTTGACCACCAAAGAGGACACAACCTCCCATGTCTGACTGGGTCTCCCTCTCCTGCCTCCCTTGCAAAGGGGTCCCTGGGCACCTTCTCCTCTTCTCCCTGCCGCCCTTGCTCTTCCTGTTACACTCCCTGTGGTATTTGGTGGGTGAGGATTCAAGTGCAGCTCAGACACCAACACTGTGTGTGCTGCCATGCAAGTATGTCCATGGATGAAAAGCATCCCACTCATGCCCTGTGAACCTCTGGGGCTCTGGGTACTGCGGTGTGTGCGACTGGCAGGGATCTCAGCCTCTCTTCAGGATGTAACAAAAGGAGGAGATGGGACTCTTTCCTTGGGCGGTCCTGCTGGGCTGCAGGCAGGGGGCAGGAGGGCAAAGCTCTCCCGTGGCATCTCTGTGTTATGCAGGAGCCCCATGGAGAAGACCAATGGGTGCTGAGACCACTGCAATGCTGCTGGGTGGCTGTAGGTGGGCAGCTGCCATGAGCCCTCGGTGTCCCTGGTTGGGAGGGCAGAGCTTAGGTCCTCTGCAGGTACAATGAGCTGAGCTGTCTGGAGATCTGCACGGGGAAACTGGATTCCTCTGCTCCCAGCAGTGCCCTGTTTCTTTTGGGGGGAACCCCCAAGTGTGCTAGTCCTGGAACTGAAAGAGCTGCCGGTAAAGGGCAGCTGAGACCAGGGCTGATGGACAGAGCGGCTGTCCTCCCTCTGCACTCAGGGACAGTCCCTTTGCCTCCCAGGACCCACAAGATTTCCCTGGCAGTGCAGCAGAAAACCACTCCTCAGTTGCGGTGGAGCAACTGGAAGAGAAGACACAAAACAAAATCCTCACACCTCTGCTCTGCAGTCAGGTGAGTTGGGAGTGACAGTGCTGAAAAGCATAGATTTCATCTGAGATCACCCTGTGTTCATCTTTCCCTATTGCTGCAGGGCAGGATGGACTCCTGCAGAGCCCACAGCAGAGCCTCCTAGTCCCTGGGTCACCCTCAGCCAGCACCAGCCACAGCTCACCAAAAGTCTTCCTGAAAAGGGAAAGGTGGTTTTGGGTTTTCTATAAGAAACTGAAAAGATATTTCTCAAAGAAGCCTGCCTTACTTTCTAACTCCCATTATTTCCTTTCTACAGATAACCAATCCCGGAGGGCCAAAATGTCCAACAACAGCTCCATCACCCAGTTCCTCCTCCTCGTGTTTGCAGAAACACGGGAGCTGCAGCTCTTGAACTTCTGGCTCTTCCTGGGCATCTACCTGGCTGCCCTCCGGGGAAACGGCCTCATCATCACCGCCATAGCCTGCGACCACTGCCTCCACACCCCCATGTACTTCTTCCTCCTCAACCTCTCCCTCCTCGACCTGGGATCCATCTCCATCACTGCTCCCAAATTCATGGCTAATAATCTGTGGGACTCCAGGGCCATCTCCTATGCAGGATGTGCTGCACAGGTCTTTCTGTTTACCTTTTTGGTAGCAGCAGAGTATTTTCTACTCACCGTCATGGCCTATGATCGTTACATTGCCACCTGCAAGCCCCTGCACTACGGGACCCTCCTTGGCAGCAGAGCTTGTGTCCACATGGCAGTAGCTGCCTGGGGCTGTGGCTTTCTCAATGCTGTGCTACACACTACCAATACATTTTCACTCCCCCTCTGCAAGGGCAATGCTGTGGGCCAGTTCTTCTGTGAAATTCCCCAGATCCTCAAGCTGTCCTGCTCACACTCCTACTTCAGGGAGGTTGGGCTTCTTTTCTTTAGTCTTTCTTCAGTATTTGCGTGTTTTGTTTTCATTGTGGTGTCCTATGTGCAGATCTTCAGGGATGGCACAAAGCCTTTTCCACGTGCCTGCCTCACCTGGCTGTGGTCTCCTTGTTTCTCAGCACTGTAATGTTTGCCTACCTGCGTCCCCCCTCCATCTCCTCCCCATCCTTGGATCTGGTGGTGGCTGTTCTGTACTCAGTGGTACCTCCAGCAGTAAACCCCGTCATCTACACCATGAGGAACCAGGAGATCATAGACGTGCTGAAGAAGCTGATTCCATCAGAGTCTTTCAGCAGCAATAAGTTGTCCCATGTGTCTTCACAAGTGATTGCCAATATATCTGGGAAACATCCTGTGCTTTGGCCATTTTATCTGTGATAATTCTCTTTCCACAGGAATGTCTGCATGTACTCCACTTCTTGGGAGGCATGAAACCAGTCTGTCTGACCCAGAGGTCTTTGCACATGTGTCTTGCACGATGGCACAGCTGTCCTCCCCTGTCACATCTCTGTAATAAAAGAGGCTTTGAGCAGTGCCACTTATTTGGAGGTTTGTCTCTTCTTCCAAAGCTAAGGTCAGGAACAGGATGAAGAAATTGTGCCCCACACTAAAATGCTGCTGAGCTGGCATTTTCCATTGGCATGTGGTGATGTCTTAGGGAATAGGACTGGAGTGAGCTTTCCCTCATGGCCTCCTGGAGGCTGTCTCATGCAGGAGGAACCATAGGGGACAGGGCACAAGGGAGTGTCATGAACATTATGAAGAGAAACTGTTCCTCACACCAAATACACTCTTTACCATGCTGTGCCTGCACAGCGGGTCCATGGGACCATGTGGGGGACAGTGCACTGCCAGGGGCATGAAGCAACTGCCAGTGGGTGACCACCTGGAGTTGATGGCTGCAGAAAAACTAAAGAGCAAAGCGGAGAGCTTTAATTGCTGTGTTATAGACCAAGGGAAATGCAGAGATGCTGCTGAACAAGTACATTTCTCTAATAAACTGTAGACAACAATGTGACAGGATGACCTTTTTCCCTGATTCTCTACTGAAAAGCTCTCCCAGACTCCTATGCTCAATTAAAGGGTTCACGGAGGAGAGCACTTATTGGCAGGATACTCATGAAATGCAGCAAAGGCAAATTCTGTTTTCTGCTCCTGCAAGGGTCTCACCCTGACAATGGCGCAGGCTGGAGGTTGCCCATGGAGCAGGGCCTCCTTTTGAGGATGAACTGCCTCACTGTGTAATCCTGAGGACAGGGACAAACACAGTTACAAAGGCCAGCACAGCCTCAACACACCTCAGTGCCCCTTATCCCTGCCTCCAGTGCCCAGTCCCTTGACCCCACCTGATGTTTGTTGGATGGGATCTCTGGAGGCCTCCAGCACCATGGTCTGGTCTGAGCAGGGAGAACTTGGCAGGTAGATCAGGTTGGTCAGGGATTTCTCCTTACCCAGCCCTCATCCAGTATCATGGTAGGTTTTATCTCCCCTTAAACTCATGAGAAATTTCCCTTTCTGCCCCTTCTGCTTCTCGTCCTCATTGTGTTGTGTCCTCTCCTCCTGTCCCTGCCCCAAGGTCAGATCCTCCCACCCACTTTGACCAAGCATCCTCGTACCAGGCCTGGCTGGGATGGAGTTAACTTTCTTTGTAGCAGCCCTTCTAAATGCTGCGCTTTGCATTGGTGGCTAAACCAGTGCTGATCCCACACCAGGGTTCTGGCTGTTGCTGAACACTGCTCGCAGAGCATCAAGGCTTTCTCTCTCCAACACCTCCCACAAAAGTCAGTCGGTTTGGGGGGGGGCAAGGAAATGGGAGGGAAGCCAGCCGGGACAGGGGACCTGAACTGACCAAAGGGCTCTTCCATAGCAAAGCATGTCGTGCTCAGCAATAAAAACTCGGCAAAAGCAGGAGGAAGGGGTGTAGTTTGCTGTTGCAGTGTTTGTCTTCCCAAGCCAGTGTTATGCGTGCTGAGGCTCTGCCTCCAATCAAGTGGCTGAACATCTGCCTGGCCCTGGGAAGTGGTGTGTGAATTCCTTTTTTTGCTTTGCTTACACACATGGCTTTTCTTTTTCTGGTTTGGGTGCCATTCCCTTATCCATGAGACTTTTCCCCTTCTGTCTGTTTTCTCCCCATCCTCGAGGAGAGGGCAGGTGAGTGAAAAACCCATATAATCACAACCTACTCTCCAAGTGGGGCCTCACCAGGCTTCCCTGGGACTGTGCAGCCAGGATGGGGTGGCCAGCTCCAAGCAGAGATACGCACTGGGGATCCCTGCATGGGCTCAGAGGAGGGCCCGTGGAGACACCCAACACCCAGTGTAAAGGGACTGAGTGGTGCCCATGGGCTGACAGTGGGGGCAGAGCCAGGGGCTGTGAAGGGGAGCACAGAAGACATCCAGCAGCTCCTCTGCACACCGAGGCTGAGAGTAATGCACCCAGAAGTGCTCCTGAGAGAGGACAGCAACACAGAGGAGCCACCATGAGCTGTGGTGAAGGGCACTAAAGCTTGTCCTTCAGTTTGGAGGTTCCCAACAGGCATGGCCAGCAGCTGCAGCCCACAGGACAGCCCTGACACCATGAGCAGCAGCAAATCCTATCCTGGCCTTTGTCCTGCTTCTGTCTCAGCATGTTCCTGACAGGACAGGCCTTCTGCCAGTCAGGTTTCCCCTGAAGGGCAGCCCTAGGGTACGGGAATGCCCCTCCCAATTTCATGCCAGCGACAAACGTGGTGACAGTTGCCTCCTCAGGGTCATGGATACAAGTGTTCAGCTCCACAGGAGAGACCCCTGTACTGCCCCACAGTGCTCCCACTGGCCTCCAGGGAGGGAATGACCCCTTCAGCACTGCTCGCTCAGCCTCATCATCCTACTGGTGTTTTACCCAGCTCTTTGTCTCCCCATCCAGACTGTCATGGCCTGATGTGGGCACAAGGGTATCAAGGCAGACCATGCCCAAAGTCTTGCTAAAGTGGAGGGCAATGACATCCACTCCTCACCCCTGGTGCAGAAAAACAGTGACTTCTTCATGAAGGCAATCAGGTTGGTGAGGCATGATTTACACTTGGGCAATCCATACTGACTGCACGGGGACACATTCTTCTCTCTTAGATGCCCGGAAATGTCACCCAAGAGCACTCATGCCAAGGCACACTCATCACCACAGTGAGCTTGTACAGCCTGGGGTTCTCTGGGTTACACTTTTGACCTCTTTGAAAGATGGGTGCACCATTGGCTTTTCCTCACTTGCAAGGGACCTCTACCAATGCCACAAAGTTTCAAAAGGGATATTCAAAAAACTTATTGAACATCCACTGTAACTGCACTACCACTATTCTGCCTGTTCTATGGTGCATGTAATTTCTCTAATCTTTCATATATTTTCACCTGTCTTCATAGAACAACCATTACTAATGTCATCTTTTACCATGAATACTGCCTAGGCAAAGGCCCTTTCCATTGTTCTCCAGTTTTCTCCTCCCCTTGCTCTTTCTTTGTTCACATTCCTGTCACCCGGCCAGTTCCTGCTTTGACATCAGGCAGTTAGAAGTTTGCCTGTCTTTCAGCAGTCTAATTGTCTCCTCAGACAACTCTTTAATTGTGTTTCCATCTATCTTTGTTTATCTACTGACCTAAAATATCTCTCCTAATCTTCTCCCTTGTCGAAAGGCAACCTTAGTAGAGGCAGCCCGTACTGAGCATGTGCTTGCAGAGTGAGTTTTGTTGATGGAACTTGGTCATGCTTGGCTTTTTCTTCGCTTGCCAGTAGGAAAACATCCCTCAGTGCCTGTGTGCATTCAGTTCTCTAAGGAGAGCACGGGGGAGATGGTGCAAAGGAGCTGTCACGTGCAGCTGCAGTCTTCAGTGGAGAAGTCTGATGTCAGGAAGAGTGATGGAAGTGCCAGGGGGCCGTTGAGAGCAATGGCCGGATTGGGGAGGTGTCTTCACCTTCAGGTTGTCCCTAGAGTGTCAGACCTGCAGGGACTTCTTCTCCTACCTCTCCAGACCTCCTGAGGAGACCTCCTGAGGCATCATTATCACTTGCGGAATGCTGCTATCCCCTCTTCTCTAAATGGAAAAGTAATAAAATGGACCCTTTATAATCAAACAGCATTCTGAGGAGGTGCACTTTGAAATCTTCCTCTTTCACTACACTGAAGAACCTCTCCAAGGAGCTGCACAAGTCCAGAAGACTTTAAGACAATTAAGAGAAAAGGATCATTGAGGGCTTTTTGTATTTTCAGGAGCGCATGTTGTCTTTGGGACTGAATCCATGAAGCTCAGATACAGAGAGAGGAGCCTGAAGAAACCTCTGAGGAAGTCCAAGTCAGAAGCCAAACTCAAAGTACCTTGAAGCATTGATGGGCCCCAGTGAGGGCCATTACTGACAGAGCCTCCCCAGGGACTCGTTAGAGCAGCTCATTGGAGGCCATGATTGCAGGGAGGCAAAGGCACTGTGCAAGTGGCTGTAATGGTGAGAAAACCCTTGCTTGGTTTTATAAATCAGAAAGGCCAAGCCCTGACCTGCAGGCCCTGGGAAGGCAGATCCTGTCCCTCCTGTGTGACTCAGGGCTCTTTCTGGGGGCAGTGGGGTGTGAGGGTGAGCAATGCCAAAGGTAGGAAAACTGTACAGCACATCCTGGTTTGGCCAAGAAAGGCTGAGGAGGAAACCAAGAGCAGAGCCTCCAAACCCAGTTTCTCCTGGTAGGCCTCAGTGTCAGATGCAACTGTCCTAGCCAAGGGGATAAAGGCCTTGGTCTTGTGTGGCCTTTCAGCCTTGCCACAGCCATTAGACGTCTCAACTGCAGGCTGTCCCACACTGTACCATGCCTGCAGCTCTTTCCATTCAGGTTGTAGACACCCATCTTGATTTCCCCCTGGCTCTAACACCAGCATTTCTAGACTTTCCCTGATGTCTCTCCAACCTGATGCAGACTCCCTCTGGGTGACCTCTTGCACCAAAAGGATGCCCTATGAGTGAGACTTCTTGTTCATCTCCCCCAGTCTGAACCTTACAAGCTTCACTTTTTGGATCTTTCCTTCTCTTCCCACTACCAAGAAAAGATCTATCAGCTCTGAAACCACCCTTGAAGCAGTTGCAGACTACTACTGTCCAGCCCCGAGCCTCCACATCAAAAGTTTCTGAAGCTTCGGTCCCTCAGCTTCTCCATACAGGCAACAAAACCCATCCTGGCACATCTCCTCTAGATCCTCTCCACTTCCTCCCCAGTCATCCAGACTGGGTACCCCTCAACCTGTAGACACGCCAGTACAGATATGGCCACACCAGTGGTGAGTCAAGGGAGATGATTACTATTTTCCCTGGCGGGCCATGCTCCCCCTCATGCAGCCCAGAGTGCAGCTGCCCTGATTCATGGTGAGCACGCACCACTGGCTCATAGGGCATTCCTGTTCATGCCCAGGCCCTTCTCCTCAGGGTCACTCCTGAGCTGCTCAGGTCCCAGCGTGGCCTCAGTTTTTGGATTATTCTGCCTTGGCTACAGGATTGGCCGCTTCTCCTTGTAAAACTTTGTGAGGTTTCTACCTACCAAATCCCAGTGTTTACCAAGGTCCCCCTGGAGTGAAGCTCTGTTTGGACAGCTGTTCATGTGTGCGTACAGATGGCTCACCCTGACACGTAGTACCTCTGACAAGGTAATAGCATCTGGAATGACAGGACCTACTGGTAATAGATGGAGGTACTAGTTGAATGGAATTGCTGACCAAGGTAGGAATTCCCATGATGACAAGCTGAGAAGTACCAAATGAGGGAACAAAGGAAGCCAAATGAGGGCCAGGGAGTGAAAGGTAAAGAGAGATGGGCTGTTGGCATGGGAGAGCTCAAGGATGGATAAGGGGAAGAAATTGTGAGTGGGCAAAAAAGGAAAAAGATAAGAAAAGACTAGGAAGAAATCGGGCCTGTTCAATGCAGCTGCCAAGCAACCTTGTAGCTGAGCAACAATGCCTGCAATGGAGACCAACAGCATCCTGGGCTGCATTAGGAAGAGAAGTACCACTGCAGGTGGGTGGACGTCATCCTTCCTCTCTGCTCAGCCCTGCTGTGATTTCTCTTGCTCACTTCCCTCAGGGATTTCTACTATACCACGTCACTCACACTGCAGCCAAACTGCCCTCCGTATCTTCCACCAGTCCTGCCTTGTTTTCTCCTGAAAAACATATCCAAACATGTTGGCTCAGGGATCAACTTCCATCTTTCCTTCAGCCGTGGTCTTTGAGGTCTTTGGTCTTCCATATTCTCAGTGATTATCAGCTCCTAAAATTGTGTCACTTTCTCCAACTGCCTTAGAGGACAACGCCTCTTCCCAGCCTTCTTCAGGCACTGCAGAGATCCTCACCAGATCACTGTACATCGAGGAGTTAGTGATTCATGCAACAGGGAACCGGAGTAGACCCAGGCCTGTGCTGTGCTCCATGTACAACTTGGCCTGCAGTTGTGCTGAGCGTATCCATGGATTGCAGAATAAATTTGATTGCAATAGAAGTCTGCAGGCAGCTCCCAGCTGGTACCAGGGATTAGGTCACCTGCATGTCCTTACCTCTATCTAAAACTGCTGAAAACAATTCCCATGTGAACTGCCTCTTGTGGGGACAGTAGAAATGATGCATGGGAAGGAGGGCTTTGGGGGTTCGGTATTCAGGTTCAGGCATCAGGAATAGAGCTCACCTGTCCGGCTGAGGGATTGAGCAAAGGCTTAGAGAGAGGGTGTGGTGTTCTGCTGAGGGTGCCTGGTTCACGTTTAGGGTCTGGGCTAGCTTTGTGGATTTGGGTTTTGTTTGGCCTGGGGTGAGGGCGGTGGTTAAGGCATTTTAATAGTAGGGATAAGGGCTGGGGATTAGGGTGATCAATAGGTTAAGAGGAAGAGGGGTTACGGGTTCCGGCTTTGGGTTAGAGGTAAGGTCTGAGGTTAGGGACACTATACACCAAATCATTGCACTGGGGTTAAATCAGAATGGGACGGTATTCTATCCAATGGGGCACAGAATGTGGGCCCAACACAAGGGAAACAAATGGCAGACTGTTAATGTTGATACATGTGTTGTGTGAGAAGAACAAGGACTGATTTGTGCAAGCAATGTCATTAAAGCCCAAAACAGTTGTCTTTACATTTAACAAAATGCTTGCCATTTTGAAATGCATGAATGTGGTTTCAAAACCCTAAAGTGCAAGATAACCAAATGCAGAACAATATACCAGGCCTAAAACAAAGACATCAATCTTGTCTCTGTTACTGACCAGCAGTCACCTCCTTCACTCTATCAGTATCACCATCAGGATGAGCCCAGTTTGAGCTCTCCCAGGATTGCAGCTGGACTGCACGCCAGGTGACTTCCCCCTTGAGCAGGGACACCGCTCACGGTTTGAGACTCCTTACCTGAGACTCAGAGACCCTTCCTGACCCAAGGCGGGGAGATCCCTTGCTCACAACAGATCCTCGGTAAGTGACTGATCGCATGCAGAATTAATACTGATGAAACACTACTTATCCCTGCAGCTACCCAATCGTATTATGGACTTTGCATCGATAATTCCATTAGGCTAAGACTAAGATTGGACCTAGCCGCACCTAGGCTCCATAAGGAGTTCAGAAAACAAGGGGCTCTACTCTGGAACTCATGACTCAACAGGAGGGTCTTCCTTACACTTTTGCATCTTCAATATCTGTGTGAATCATTCTAACGTGATTCTAACTCAGTTTCTATTGTATCTTTCTTCCATGCAGTCATTAATAAGGTGAACCTTGCCACGAAGCTTATGGAACCTTGTCAACCCTATTCAACTTGGTTAAATTCCATCAAATTTATTCAGCTCTGTCAAATGATTATTTTACCTCAGTAAATTGCTGCTTCTCTCTTTTGAGTGAGGTGCAGTGAACTTCTCTGCGACACCAACCCACCTATAAGCCTTACCAAACGCCCTACTGGAAGAGATTAAGGTGGAGGCGAGGTTATCTACATCATAGGACAATTGAGAGTGTAAAGGAGCTTGGGAGGTCTCAAGTCGAACACCCAGCTCAAAGCAGGGTGAGCCCTGAGCTCAGAGCAGGTTGCTCAGTAAATGCCAGCATCAACAGAAAGAGTTTACATTTGACCACCTCGCAGAACAGAGCTATCTCTAAACCATGCCTCCTGAGATTCCTGGGAGCATCCACCTTCTTGTCCAGAGGAGTGTGATTCTGCTGCATGTTTCCTGGCATATCTCCACACCATGGCATGCTTTGGGCTATAAAGAGGATTGAAAGAAAGCTTCTGGCTTGGGTACTATCAACTGAACTGCTGAAAGAGGGGGAGATGGAAGACACTCAGAGATTCCAGGTTCCTGTTGAAAATTTAAGGCCTCAGGGATGGGAACAGAAGATAAAGTTTTGACCTAGCATAGCCTTAGTTTATTTCACACGTTGTGCAGAGAAGGACAACAAGCTGAGCAGGAGCAAGCAGTGCACCCTAG
>CM067105.1:815255-865255 GCA_034008185.1 Gorsachius magnificus | reverse complement strand
CAAAGGCACTGTGACATTGGCCAGCTCACTCAGCTCCCTGGGAGGCTGCCCCTCCTCTCCCAGAGACTGGTAAGCATTGCGTTTGCTCAAGCGATCCCTGACTTGATCCCCATGCACCGCTGGTTGATCTCCTCCAGAGTCCTGCCCTGAGTCACAGAAGCCTGGGAGACCTCGCTGGGAGAGACTGAGGCAAAGAGGACACAGAGAAGCTCAGGTCTATCTACACCAGCTCTTACTCAATTCAGCAGTGGTCACACGGTGTCAGTGTTTAAGGCCCTTCCCCTTTTTTTTAAGGCAGCTCTTCCCATCTGTGCCCCTGGCTGAGGGCATTGCTGCACATTTGGGCTGAAGCCCTGCAGCTGTGGCACCAGGCCAGCTCTGACTTGCCATAAGGAACCTGGTACCAAGCATCCATGTCCCCGTGTGTGCAAAGGCTTTGCTTCGGAGCAGAGACAAGGCATGGAAAAAAGACAGCCGCATGTCTTTCTAGGCCCAGGTCTAAAGACTCACAACAAAATGCCTAAATTCACTCAACTGAATGCATCCTCCCAGCTTGGAGAAATTAGATCATTCCCTGTCACCTTCCTGGTGTCCTGTCTAATGATGGGACAAACCCCATGATTCTCATGGCAAAATATTTTTCATAATAAGAGTAATGACAGTGCAGAAAACAAGTGTCTCTCCCCAGGTAAGGGAGGGAACATCAGGGATGACTTTAGCCTGCTTCACAGCAGGTTCCCCTGCAGACCCAGGGACACCTGGAGGGAGCCCCGAGGGGGCAGAGCAAGTGCTGCCTTGGGCTGGTCCTCTGCTGCTGATCTGGGCTGGGCTCCTGGGATGGAGGGAGCTGATGGCAAGCGGGCAGCACTGCAGAGAGACAGCTCTGCCCAGGAGTAGCTCCTCTGCAAAGCGCAGGAGGGCTGAGGACACTGCCTGCAGGCACCAAGGGGAGGGGAGAGGAGAGAAGTAGGAGAGCTGGTACAGGCTGTGTGGGTTTGGATGATGCTGAGAGCCCACTGTGCAAAGAGATCTTCACAGCCTTCTACATGGTAAGTTTCTGGGTGAAGGACAGTGTGGCTGCTGTTTGTGGAGGGATATACAAAGGCTGGTACATCCTACAGCAGATATAATCTTTCAGGAGGACTCTTACATTTTCCCCATTCTAGAGGAAGAGGACATGCTGCAGAGCAGGGGTTCCCTGCTGCACCATCAGAAGGATAGAGCATGATTTCTGCCTTCGACTTGGGACAACTCAAGGTTTTTCAAGCTAGCTGTGCAGCCATGGGTACGCAGGGCTCTCCTTCCAAGAGGGGTTCCTGCACCAGAGGGGGCTGTGAACCAGCGCATGGATTCTGCTACCTGCCAGGGTCAGCACTCAGCCTGCCTGGGGTGCTCCCAAAAGCGCTGCAGCTGGAAGTGCTGGGTGGAACGAGTAACCCTTGGCAAGGCAGGAATCTTCTCAACTAAGAATGATGTGGGGAGAAGCAGGGCAGGGTCCTTCTGTTGTCCAGAGGATGCAGTAGGGTCAGGGCAGCTCAGATTTCTACTTCACCAGGAGTAAATTTGCATATTGGTCATTTTAAAGATGGATGTCAAGGTAGGGATTCCCTGAAAGGATAGAAATCTGTGCTGCTTACCCCTGCATACACAGAGATGTCCCTGGGCAGTGCCCTGCTGCCAGGAGGGGTCTGCAGGGAAGAGCTGAGCAGACAGCAAGAGGGATGGGCACTGTGAGCATGCAGAGGGAGCAGACATGGGGACAGAGAAACAGGTCCTGGCCAAGAGAGCCAGGCAGCAGAGCCATGGGCAGGAAGGAAGAGAGAAGTGCTGCCAGAAATACCATTGGAGGAGGGATTCAGGCATCCCCCTGACATCCCCTGCAGTGCAGATGCTTTCCCTAGAGCCACCCCGTGGTCTCCTCACTCACACAGCAGAGCCTCTGCCCTCAGTGTCATGGAGACTTGGCCGGGAGTTGCCTTCTCAGCAACCACCAAAGAGAAGAAAGCCCCCAGTGTCTGACTGTGTCTCCCTCTCCTGCCTCCCTTGCAAAGGGGTCCTTGGGCATCTTCTCTTCTCCCATCCGCCCTTGCTCTTACTGTTACACTCCCTGGGGTGGGGGGTGAGGATTCAAGTACAGCTCAGACACCAACGCTGTGTGCACTGCCGTGCATGTATGTCCATGGAGGAAAAGCATCCCACTCACCCCCTGTGACCCTTTGGGGCTCTGGGTACTGCAGTGTGTGCAGCTGGCAGGGATCTCAGCCTCTCTTCAGGACGTAACAAAAGGAGAAGATGGGACTCTTTGCTTGGGAGGTCCTGCTGGGCTGCAGGCTGCCCTCCAGCAGGGCAAAGCTCTCCCATCATCTCTATGTTATGCAGGAGCCCCTGGAGAAGACCCCTGGGTGCTGAGGCCACTGAAATGCTGCTGGTGGCTGTAGGTGGGAGCTGCCATGAGCCCTGGGTGTCCCTGGTTGGGAGGGCAGAGCTGAGATCCTCCTCAGGGATGATGTGCTGAGGGCTTTGGAGATCTGCACTTGGAAACTCAATTGCTCTGCTCCTGGCAGCACCCTGTTTCTTTTGGGGGGAACGCTCAGCACAATGGTCCTGGAGCTGAAGGAGCTGCCAGCACAGGGCAGCTGAGACCAGGGCTGATGGACAGAGTGGCTGTCCTCCCTCTGCACTAAGGGACAGTCCTTTTGCCTTTCAGGACCCACAAGTTTTTCCTGGCAGTGCAGCAGGAGTGCCAAATACTCCAAAAGTCTTCAGCTGTGTGGGGCAACTAGAAAAAAATATAATAATAAAATCCCCTCAGCTAAGCTCTCTATCTGTGTGAATTGGGAGTGACAGTGCTGAAAAGCTACTTGGTATCATGAGTTAATTTAATCCAAGATCACCCCGAGTTCCTATTTACCTACTTCTATAGGGCAGGACTGAATGCTGCAGAGCCCACAGGAGAGCCTCCAACTCTCTGGGGCACACTAAGCCAACATCAAGCAGAGCTCATGAAAGGTTCATGAAAGTCAAGCTCTTGAACTTGCAAAAAGTCTTTGTGAAAGGAAAGAGGAAGTTTTGGAGCTGAAAATTGAATGGATTTTGCTCAGATAAATCTATCCTAACTTACTGATACATTTTCCTTCTTGGACAGGTCCCCATGCACAGAGGAAAAAAACGTCCAACAGCAGCTCCATCACCCACTTCCTCCTCCTGGCATTCGCAGACATGCGGGAGCTGCAGCTCTTGCACTTCTGGCTCTTCCTGGGCATCTACCTGGCTGCCCTCCTGGGAAATGGCCTCATCATCACCGCCGTAGCCTGCGACTACCGCCTGCACACCCCTATGTACTTCTTCCTCCTCAACCTCTCCCTCCTTGACCTAGGCTCAATCTCCACCACTGTCCCCAAGTCCATGGCCAATTCCCTGTGGGACACCAGGGACATCCTCTACCAAGGGTGTGTGGCCCAGCTCTTCTTCTTATTCTTTTTTATGTCAGCAGAGTATTTTCTTCTCACTGTCATGGCCTATGACCGCTACATTGCCATCTGCAAACCCCTGCACTACGGGACCCTCCTGGGCAGCAGAGCTTGTGCCTACATGGCAGCAGCTGCCTGGGGCAGTGGCTTTCTCCATGCTGTGCTGCACACTGTCAATACATTTTCACTACCACTCTGCCATGGCAACGCTGTGGACCAGTTCTTCTGTGAAGTCTCCCAGATCCTCAAGCTCTCCTGCTCAGATGCTTATCTCAGGGAGTTCGGGCTTATTGTATTTAGTGTCTTTGTCCTCTTTGGATGTTTTGTTTTCATTGTGCTGTCCTATGTGCAGATCTTCAGGGCTGTGCTGAGGATCCCATCTCAGCAGGGACGGCACAAAGCCTTTTCCACGTGCCTCCCTCACCTGGCTGTGGTCTCCCTGTTTGTCAGCACTGCAGTGTTTGCCTACCTGAAGCCCCCCTCCATCTCCTCCCCGTCCTTGGATCTGATGCTTAGTGTGTTGTATTCTGTGGTGCCTCCAGCAGTGAACCCCTTCATCTACAGCATGAGGCACCAGGAGCTCAAAGACACACTCAAGAAGCTGATTCCATCAGTTGTATGATGGATATCGTACATCATACATTCCATGAGTAGTATTTCAGCCACAATAAACTGCTGATGTCTCTTGACAAGTGATTGCCATTGTATCTGGGGAACCTCCTGTGCTTTGGGCATTTTATCAGTGATAATCCTGTTTCCCCAGGAATGTCTGCATGCACTTCACTTCTCCAGCAGCATGAACCATGGTCTGTCTGACCCAAAGGTCTTTGTACATCTGTCTGGCCCAATGGCACAGCTGGCCTCTCCTGTCACATCTCTGTAATATAAGGGGGGGTTCCTGAGTGCCGCTCTCTGGATGTCGAGCTTTTCTTCCAAAGCCGAGGTCAGGAACAAGCTAAAGAAATTGCCCCGTCCCCCCCAGCATTGCTGTGCTGCTGTGCTTGTGTTCTCCATGTGCTGAGGGGAGGAGGGCATGGGGTGATGTGTTAGGGAATGGGACTGGAGCAAGATTTCATTGGTTTCCTCAGTATTTGGCCACTTGCACCACTGGCTGCTCTTTGCAGGTTTATGGGTGAGTTTTCTGCACAGCTATTCCCCTCCTGCTGCTGGGCTCAGTGCCTGTACTGGGGGAATGTCCAGCCCTGCTCAACCTCTCTCCTTGTCCAGATTCTGGTGGATCCTAGAGCAGGGATGTCATCAAAACACCATGTGGGATGTGGATAGGGCTGGGTATGTTCTAGGACTTGGTGGAGGCTGTCTGAATTAGGAGGAACAGAAGGGGGACAGGGCACAACAGGGTGTCATGGAGATCATGCAAGAGAAACTGTTCCTCACACCAAACACACCCCTGCCATGCTGTGTCTGCACAGTGAGTCATTTGGACAGTGTGGCTGGGCTGGCACAGGACAGGGCATTGCCAGGGGCACGAAGCAGCTTCCAGGGGGTGACCACTTGGAGTTGGAGGCTGCAAGAAAAGTCAAGAGCAAAGAGAAGAGCTTCAATTGCTGTGTTAGTGCTTAAGGTTGAAGAAGGGAAATGTAGGGCTGCTGCTGAAAGAGGGCAGTGATCTGGTAAACAGGAGACACCAATGGGGTTGTGTCCTTGTTTCTGCTGGGATAGAATTAATTTTCTTCCTGGTGACTTATGTAGTGCTGCTTTTTCAATTTGGTAAGAGAGTAATGTTGATAACACACTGATGTTTTAGTTGAGAAGTGGCTGGATGGTGTTCAGCTGCCTGCTGGGTTAAACCACAATACCTGATTATGACAGAACAGTTCAGAAAATGTAAAAAAATGAAAATGAAGTCATGAATAAACAAAGCAAAAAGTTTAAAGGAAGGAAATGTTTTACTTCTGTGGTAGGTTGACCCTGGTTGGATACCAAGTGCCCATCAAAACTGTTCTATCACTCCCCCTCATCAGCTGGAGAGGGAGAGAAAAATACAGCAAAAGGCTCGTGGGTCAAGATAAGGACAGGGACGTCACTCAGCAATTACCGTCACAGGCAAAACAGACTCAACTTGGGGAATTAAAATAATGTCTTTCCAATCAAATGTCAGAGTAAGATACTGAGAAAGAAAAGCAATCTTAAAACACCTCCCCCCCACCGCTCCCTGGGCTCAAATTCAGTCATGATTTTCTCCACCTCCTTCTCCCTGAGCAGCACAGGGGGTCAGGGAATGATGGTTGCTGTCAGTTCATCAGACATTGTTTCTGCCGCTCCTTCCTCCTCAGGGGGAGGAGTCCTCACACTCTTCCCCTGCTCCAGCATGGGATCCCTCCCATGGCAAACAGTCCTCTATGAACTTCTCCAACGTGAGTCCTTCCCATGGGCTGCAGTTCTTCATGAACTGCTCCAGCATGGTTCCTTTCCATGGGGTGCAGGCCTTCAGGAGCAGACTGGTCTAATGTGGGTCCCCTGTGGGGTCACAGGTCCTGCCAGGAACCTGCTCCATTGCAGGATCTCCATGATGTCTCAGCTTCCTTTTGGCCCATCCACCTGCTCCAGTGTGGGATCCTCCAAAAGATGCAGGTGGAGATTTGCTCTCTTGTGGGCTTCCATGTCCTGCAGAGGGACAGCCTGCCTCACCATGGCTTTCACCAGGGGCTGCAGGGGAACGTCTGCTTCAGAGTCTAGAGCACCTCCTCCCCCTCCTTCTTCACTGACCATGGTATCTGCAGAGTTGTTTCTCTCACATATTCTCACTCCTCTCTCTGGATGCAATTATGCAGAGTTGAGAGGGGTTTTTTTTTCCATTCTTATATACATTATCACAGAGGCACTAGCAGTGTGGCTGATTGGCTCGGCCTTGGCCAGTGGTGGGTCCGTCTTGGAGCTGGCTGTCACTGACTCTATCAGGCCTAGTGGAAGCTTTTAGCAGCTTCTCACAGAAGCCAATCACTACCAAAACTTTGCCACACAAACCCAATAGACCCTTCCTGAAGATTAGAGTGACATTTGATTTCTTCCAGCCTTTGGAGGGCTGTTTGTGTACGCACCTGAACTGAGGCAAAAGGAATCCCACAAGCCATGCATTTGTGGCAGGCATGGGAGGGAGCTGAGTTCTTGTGATGGATGCACTCAATGCCTTGACAAAACCAGTGGTAGTTTGGTTCAGGCTGCAAAGGAGGTAAAGGCGAAAGCCGTAACCAGGCCAAGAACTCCTCCAGTTCCAATCTGTTCCCTGACAACACACAAAGGAAGAGAGTGACATGGTGAGCATTAAGGCATTAATTTTAGGAGCTCCCTCCGGGAATGGAAGATGCATTGCCCTGTGCCCAGAGACTTACCATGTAGGGGGCTGTGAAGATTTCTCCCCCAGTGAGCTCTCAGCATCATCCAACTCAAAACTGCCTTTAAGCTCTCTCAGCCTTGCAGATCTCCTCTCAGCATCTGCAGGCGGTGCCCCCAGCCTTGCTTCTGGGCAGAGCTGTCTCTGTGCAAGACTGCCCACTTGCCATGAGCTTCCTCCATCCCAGGAGCCCAGCCCAGATCAGCAGCAGAGGACCAGCCCAAGGCAGCACTTGCTCTGCCCACTCTGGGCTCCCTCCAGGTGTCCCTGGGTCTCCAGGGGAACCTGTAGTGAAACAGGCTGAAGCCATCCCTGATGTTCCCTCCCTCACCTGGGGAGGGACTCTTCTTTCCTGCAGTGGCATTTCTCCCATCTGAAAGAGAGTTATGTACAAGAATCACCATAGCACTGTCCCATCTTTAGACAGGACAGCCAGACAGGGACAGGGAATGATGTCCTTTGCCACCGCTGAGGGAAGGGATCCAGCCACCATTCCATGTCTGTAGTCATCAGCTGCTGCCCATGCACAGCACAAACCCACTGGAGGTGGGATTCCTCTTGCCTCAGTTCAGGTGTGCACATAATAGGCACCTGCATGTGAGCTCCTTCTCTCAGCTCCCATGCTAATTAATGGAGATGGAGGCCAGGAGTGAGGTGTTCAAATGCAAAGACCTGGTGACATCTGAAGTTCCAGAGGTGGTCCACGATACGTGGAGCTCACTGCAAGCTCCAGTTAAGGAATGCTGAGAGACATGGCAGCACCTGGGGGCATCTTCTTGGAGGTTGATGGGGAATCTCTCTGGCTGAATGAAATGACATCAGATTTTAGGACGATAGAACCTGTCTCTTCTTGTTATGTTCTGGGCAGCCTGTGCAAGGATTTGTTCGATGAAACGTAGTCGGGTACCACAGAGAGAGTTAAGTTTCCATCTCTCTTGTCATGAGCCACAATTACCTGATGTCCATTGACTCTAATGATGGTGGTGTCATGAGCATTCTCACATAGCCTAATCACATTCAGGGGTTGCTGTTCAACCAACCTTAACCAAGGCAGGGACAGCAATGGTCCCGAACAGGAAAGCCATCCCCATGAGGAGTGAGTGTGTGTCAGACACCAGGCAGCATTGCAGACAGATTCAGTGCCTTTGTGCAAGTAACTGATTGCCACCACTGCAGTGAGGCAAGGTCTCTCCCTGTTCTATCCAGTAGATGTAGGGCAGGCCGTGAATGGGAAGCCTATCAGAGCACCTTCAAACTTCTGATCATTCTCTCCATCACCCTTTACTCATACCCTGGAAAACACAGTCAAGGAAGAGACAAGCCTTTTTCACAGTGGGCCTTTCAGCAGCACCTGGTCATTCCCAGATATCAGCTTCACCTCTGCCAAAGGTCCTAAAACAGCAGCAGAGACTCCACTGACAAAAAAAAAAACCAAACACAACCAAAATGTTTCCTGCCAGGCCTGCCCTTCCCAGCCCTGTTTCTCTCTATCCTTGGGGTCAGCAGGATTTGCTCACTCTCTTGGCATCCTGTTTCAGCTTTCTTTGCATCTACCAACCACTCTGGCTTGTCTCAGCTCTGAATCCAAGCCTTTGCGCACACGAGGTCTTGGACACTTGGTACCAGGTTTCCCTAAGACAAATCCAAGCTTGGCCTGCTGCTACAGCTGAGGTGCTACAGCCCAAATGTGCACCAAAGCCCTCGGCCAGGGGCATAGCCGGGACAAGCTGGAGCCTGTGCTTTTTGGCACTGATGGAGTAACTGCCAAGGCATCGAGGGACAAGTCGCACAGCTTAGGTACTGCAATGGTTGTGTACAGACTTTTTGGGACAGACAGGCTGGAAGGATCAAGAGCTGGTTTTCCTCAAAGTGAAGAGGATGCTTGGGTTTATGGAGCAAGGGAAAAGCTGGCTGAGCCCTTGTGAGCGAGGGTCAGAGGAGGGGCGAGTAAAGGTGACATCATGGTGGGAGACAAGAAACCCACTCTCCAGGTGAGAAAGTTGGCATAGCCTTCTCCCAGAGCCCCAAGAAAATCTCTGGATGTAGAAGCCTGGAGACTTTAATGACCCTGGCATTTTCTGGAAGAGGAACACAGCAGCATGCAAAGAGTCCAGTTGGTTTCTGGAGTGTCTTGGGAGAACTTCTTAGCACAGCTGCTAACACAGTTGGAACTTGAAAGTAAATTCAAGGGCATCATAATAAGCTGTTACTACTTCAGGGACAGTTAAAGCCGCCGCAAAGATAGTGTGTGATCAGTGCTAAAGAGTCAGTATAGCTAGACCTGAGATATTTTGTGTGCTCTTTGACTCCATTATCACCAGTGAGATCTCCCAGGCCTTTGCGCCTCAAGGCAGGACTCTGGAGGAAAACAGCCAAGAGTGGACAGGAATCAAATCAGGGTCTACTTGAGCAAACTCAAATGTTACCAGTCAAAGGGGAGCAGATGTATAAAGCTGTACTTACAGAGAGGGAGAGAAAGTGTCATCAGCTTGCTGGTCCATGTCTGTGGCCTATGAAAACACAATGAGAATTTACAGACCAGCATCAAAGTTGTTGAAGACGAAGACTTCTTGCACACTTACTACACCGAGGTCTCTTTGGCATAGTTTTAAACTTCTGCCTAACAACTTCCTTCAGGCCCACACAGAGGTGTCCACTTCCTCCAAGACACCCAGGGGTAGCTGAGGCCCCAACATGGGACTGGGCAATGTGACTCAGAGATGAAGGAGCTTTTCTGAAGAAGGAGCTGGTGGACAGGCAGGATAGGCCAAAGCATCTCAGCTGAGACAACTGGTTTCAATCCACTGAGTAGAAAGAGAAGCCTGGACAATTGCACTCAAGCTGTCCAGCACTGGAGAATAATGAGAAATGATTGAGTCTAGGTGCTGCAGAGTCTTCTTGAAGATGCTCCTGTAACCCAGATATGTTGGGAGTACTGCAGATTTGACTACTCAAAAGAGAGCATTTCATTCACTTAATCTCTTTGCTTCCTTCTATGAATCAAGGGAGCGTGTGCCTTCAGTGTCTGACTCTCTGCAAGTGAATATGGACAAAGACCAGGGCAAGGATTGCTTTGGAGGTTTTAAGGCTGTGTGCTTGACACAAAAATGTGTTTTCTATTGGTCTAAGGCCACCCATTGTCAAAAGTGGATTCAGAGGGAGTAATGTGGACTTAATACATAGAAGAGGAGAGTATTTTTATTTTTATTGAACCATGCCTGCCTTTGGTTTTGGTTTTTTGGCAATTCAGAAACATCCTTCTGTATCTGCATGCAGGTTGTTCTACAAGTAGAAGAGGTAGGAACTGGTGCCGAGGGGCTGAAACATGCAGCTACAGACTTCAGTGGAGAAAGCTGAGATTTGGACAAGGCTGCTGTAAGTCCCAGGTGGCTGATGTGAGACGTGGGGATTGGGGGTAAGGACAAAGACAAAGACTGCCTATAGAGTGTCTGACATAAAGGGTCTTGACTTCCCTACATATTCAACCTTCATTTGGAGATATTGGGTTTCAGTACCATTTGGAGATTGCTGATATCACATGATGTGTAAGCAGACAAATGAATAACAGTGGAAGAAAAATAAAACCTTTCTTATTGTTTTTACTTATTGAAATATTTTCACATGGGAAATCTGTCTAATTAACCAGGCAAGAACTGATGCTTTAAAAAAACCATGCCCAGAGACTTGCTTTGTTGGAGTGTTTGGTGTGTTCATGAGCCCTCTGGTGCCAAGTTCTGAACTGCAGATACAAAAGGGAGTGAACTGGCCTCTGGAGAAGGAAAAGCAGCAAAGCTCCAAGTTTCTGAGGGTGTTATCAGTCCCCACTTAGGGCCAACACTGAAGAGACCATGGAGGGAATGAGCAGACAAGGCTGCTGTCCCTTGGAGCTGGTGAAGCAGGAGTCAGTGGCACTGGTTACAGGTTGAAAATCAAGTGTCAAGGTTGCTGTGAAAAGCCTGGATGTATTTCATCAATCAGGATGCTCAAGCACTGACCCCCATACCCTAGGATGGGCATCCTTTCCCTCAGGGATGCTCAGGGCTCTTCCTGGAGCAGTGAGATGTGGAGGGGGATGCGAGGGAGGACAGGGTAGACTCTCCCAGGTTCTCTGGAGTGAGTGGGTGAGAGGCAACAAAGCGCTGGGGCTGTAAGGAACTGGTTTCCTCTCAGGCGCTATGGTGGAAGAGGCAGCAGCCACAGTGAAAAGAATAAGGACTTCAGTTCTGTTGAGGGGTCACAACCCCCACAAAGGGCCCAACCCCACCACAGGCTTTCCTGCACTGTCCTGTGCCTCTGCCTCTTTCTCTGTGGATTTTAACCACCACCCCTGCTTCCCCACCTCACTCTGACCCCATGATGTCCCAAGCTTTACCTATGACTTTCTCTGCTCACTGAACACTTCTTCCAACACAAAGCTGTGGTTTTCTGAGGTTTTGCTAATGGCTGTGAGTTACCCATAACCTGTGCAGCTTCTTCCAAAGCCCTGCTCATGCTCCTCGGTCACCCAAGGTGTCCCAGCCTCCAGACTCACTTAAATCCTTTACTTATCCTCTCCATATCCCAGCACTGAACTGCACATGGTCCTTCTGCTGCTGTGTCAAAATCAAAACTCAGCCTATTTCCCTTCAGCCAGGATTCTAGTGCATTCTCCAGGCTCATGGATATTTCCTAACGTTCAGGAAAGTGTGGGGAGGGGATGGAGGGAACAGGAGCAAGGTCAGCTCCTGGGACATAACAGAGCACAGCCATCCCCCACCACAGGCATTTCCAATGTCTTGTGCAGAACCATGGTTGCAAATATCTGGATCATCCCTGATTTCAACAGGAGACTTCTTTCCTGCCATCTTCCCAGGACCAACGTTCTTCTCATCTCCTCTACTTCTACATCTCCTCTACTAAGACAACAACTGCTTTCCATGTCTGGACTCAGACATGGTTTAAGGATGTCCTAAATACACCAGCCATCCCCTTGTTTCTCACTGACCCTCTCTACTAGAGCTACACATGGCCAATCACTGTTGCCCAGGGCCACAGCCCCACAGTCTTCAGAAGAATCCTTCCTGGTGCTTGTTACCATCTTCCTGGTTTCCTCCAGAGCTCATGGTGAGCTCTCCTGGCCAGAACAGGGCTTTTATAAACATCTTTTCTGAAATGGTTTTTCTCTTCCATAGTCACAGAAAACTACCCAACCATACTAAAACAGATGCTGAGCGAAGTGCCAGCAAGAGCCTGATGAGAAACCCCCAAGGCTGTGGCTTCCTGGCATGGAGTCTGTCCTGAGAAGGGGATCCAGCCTCTGCCACTCTCTGGAGAGGGAAACCAGCAGTACCCAGGCCACCTGGGGACACAAAGGGCAACCTTTACAAGACCACTCTTCATCTGAACTAATTTAGATGTGTACTGACAGATGGGGTTTCATGCCTTGTATGACAAACGCTGATTCAGTTGTCATTGCCCAGAATTGCTACAACAGAAGCAGGCTCCTACATTGCAGAAATTTATATTTAGTCAGATTAAGGCTTGTTTTTTTCCTTTTATTTTCTAGATATTGATAATCATAGAGAAATCACACCAAGACCTGAAGGATTATTGAAGGATTCTTGACAGAGGCCATGCCAGATTTCCATCTGAGGCCAAGGGAAGGATGGGTTTGGTACTGTCCTGGGACTGAGGAAACTGAAATGTCTCCCCTCTCCCTGACACCCTGCCCTCCTCAGCGAGCTGTGTGAGAAACTCTGCCACCAGGGCTGAAGGTACAGTCATGTAGGTAACTTATGTGATCTTTTTACTTCTCTCACAGGACATCTAAAGAGAAGTCACACTTCTCTGGACAAGATGCTTAGGTGTTCCCAGGAATTTCAGGAGCAATGTCATACCGATCCCTGGGCTCAAGGCGCTGGTGCAATGTCTCATCTCCATTTCTGCAATAGTGACATCGACACCTGGCTCACGTGCAGATGTCTACAGGGATGCTGACATTTATTGAGCAACCTGCTTGGACCTCAGAGCTGGGCCTGCTTGGAACCAAAGGTAGGACTGGAGACCTCCTGAGCACAAAACAATTCCACCTTGAGTTGTCCCACGAGCCACTGCTGTTGAGACCCTCGTATCCAGCTGACTCCTTTCTCCTGGGGCACACTGCAAGGCACAAGTGCATGGAACAGATGGTTGGAAAAGGGATGACTGGGGTCTCCGGTCCAGGCTCTCACCAAACGGTGGGTAATTACCACCCTTGGGTCAGGTCAGCTGTGACTTTGTAGATCTGAAACCTGAAAACCTCCACAGATGGAGATCACAGAGAGTCTCTGGGGGTCCTGCTGCAGTCTAGCATCACCCTCTGAGTCAGGTTTATTTTGAGGCTCAGTTTGAAGACCCTGGGAAGAAGCTTGTGGCTGTTACCTCTGCCATACCATCTGCCATTGCAGAAGAGTTTTGCTCCACCACCTCTCCAGGCAGGTGTCACCAGATTTTTAACTGCCCTGTTCTCTTAGACTCCCCTTCAGCAGATTAAAGAGGCCCACTTGCCTCAGCTACTCCACACAGCTCATGTGCTTAGGCTCATAAGCCCATCATGACAGACTTCCCCTGGACCTTCTCCAGTTTCTCCAACGTCTTTCAAAATGGGAAACCCTCAGGCTCACATGGCATCCATCATAACTCCCATGAACTTCTCCTCAGAAAAATGCTCAGCCAGTCAGGTCCCAGCCTGTCCTCATGCACAAGGTTATTCTGCCCCAGTGCAGACATTGCCCCCTTCTCTGTAAAACTTCAAGAAGTTTCAGCTGACCAAGTCCCTACATATACCGAGGTCCCTCAGGACTAAAATTCCAAAACGTCTGAATTTAAGGTTTGTGGGCCAGTGTCTCAAACAAGATAACAATGCAGGGAATTGCAGGACATGACAAGTACTGAAAGAGAATGATGTGTTCAATGGACTTGCTATGCAAGGTTGAAAAGTACCACAACAAAATTTCAAGAAATACCAAAAGAGGGAAGAGAACAAAGAAACACATGGCCAATAGGGAAAAGTTCAATAGCGGAGGGTGTTCATTTTGGGGGGCATTAGGATAATAGAAGAGAGGCACTTGTAATTTCAAGAAATCAAAAGTAAAGCAAAGGATGCTGTTGGCTGCCTTTGCAGATGCCTTATGAAATCCAAGGACCACCATAGCCTTTACTGCAGAACTCCTACCCAGCCACACAGCACCTGGCCTCTGTCATAGCAGGGCATTAGTGCACCTCAATGGCAGAACTTCAGATTTGTCTTTATTTATATAATTGTGTTATTTTTTGCCCACCCCTCTGACCTGTCTTTGTCTTTTGGGATGGCCACCCTGCCCTCCAGTGTAATGTCTGCTCTCCTCAATATGGTGTCATCTACAAATGCTCTGAAAAAACACTCTCTCATCTCCTCCGGGTCATTAAAAACACATTAAACAGGGGAGGTTCAGGACAGAGCCCTGCTGAACCCTTCTAGCTACAGGCCTCCGGGCAGAGTACCATGCATTGACCACGTCACCCTGAGACTGACCATCCATCTGGCTATATACCCATCTACTTATCCATACAGACAGACCATAATATCCTAAACTGGGCATAAGAATATTGCAGAGGTTGAGGGGTGATGTTGAAAACTTCACTGACTTCCAGGGTAAAAGACAGCCACCCACTCCCCTGACCAGCAATCCTGTCCTTTCATCTCAGAAAGCAGAGAGGATGGTGAGACACAAGCGACCCTGGGTAAAGCCAGTCCCCTTCTCTTTCAGACACCCAGAAATGGGATTCGAAGCAACACGCTTTGGGGCACAGCCTGTTCTTCCTCTGCACAGCCCGTGGGCATTTTGGAAAGGAGCATGAAACTCGTTGGTGCATTTCCCCCCTTGTCACGGAGTCCCCACAGATTCCATGACCTCTCAAAGGCAATGGAGCGTGGCTTCACTGTGACATTGGCCTGCTCATTCAGCTCCATGGAATGCTGCCCCTCCTGTCCTAGAGACTGGTAAGCATTGCGTTTGCTCAAGCGATCCCTGACTTGATCCCCATGCACCGCTGGTTGATCTCCTCCAGAGTCCTGCCCTGAGTCACAGAAGCCTGGGAGACCTCGCTGGGAGAGACTGAGGCAAAGAGGACACAGAGAAGCTCAGGTCTATCTACACCAGCTCTTACTCAATTCAGCAGTGGCCACACAGTAGCTTTATTTCTTCCTTAACTACTCCTGAAGTAGCACACAGTCATTGTTGTGCCCTTCCATTGCCTTTCAAGGTCAGACTGAGTTTGGATCTGGACCCTTGCTGAGCTTGGAGGCTGCTGTGCTTGAAGACCAGATGGACTGCCTTCAGCATCACAGCTCTCCTCAGGAAGGCCACTCTTCCCATCTGTGCCCCGGGGGTTCCAGCTCTGACTTGCCATAAGGAACCTGGTACCAAGCATCCATGTCCCCGTGTGTGCAAAGGCTTTGCTTCGGAGCAGAGACAAGGCATGGAAAAAAGACAGCCGCATGTCTTTCTAGGCCCAGGTCTAAAGACTCACAACAAAATGCCTAAATTCACTCAACTGAATGCATCCTCCCAGCTTGGAGAAATTAGATCATTCCCTGTCACCTTCCTGGTGTCCTGTCTAATGATGGGACAAACCCCATGATTCTCATGGCAAAATATTTTTCATAATAAGAGTAATGACAGTGCAGAAAACAAGTGTCTCTCCCCAGGTAAGGGAGGGAACATCAGGGATGACTTTAGCCTGCTTCACAGCAGGTTCCCCTGCAGACCCAGGGACACCTGGAGGGAGCCCCGAGGGGGCAGAGCAAGTGCTGCCTTGGGCTGGTCCTCTGCTGCTGATCTGGGCTGGGCTCCTGGGATGGAGGGAGCTGATGGCAAGCGGGCAGCACTGCAGAGAGACAGCTCTGCCCAGGAGTAGCTCCTCTGCAAAGCGCAGGAGGGCTGAGGACACTGCCTGCAGGCACCGAGGGGAGGGGAGAGGAGAGAAGTAGGAGAGCTGGTACAGGCTGTGTGGGTTTGGATGATGCTGAGAGCCCACTGTGCAAAGAGATCTTCACAGCCTTCTACATGGTAAGTTTCTGGGTGAAGGACAGTGTGGCTGCTGTTTGTGGAGGGATATACAAAAGCTGGTACATCCCACAGCAGATATGATCTTTCAGGAGGACTCTCACAGATTCCCTAGAGTTAAGGAGGAGGAGATGTTGCACAGCAGGGCTTCCCTGCTGCAGTGACAGAAGGACAGGACATGACCTTCTCCCAGGGAACACTCTAGGGTTTTCGCCAGGGTTTTTCACCAGGGTTTTCGCCAGTATTGCCTATGGCTGCCCTTGAGAGCAGGGTCCTGGGGACCCAGGGGCCTGTGCACCAGGGCAGGGACTTTGCCGCCTGCCAGAGTCAGCACACAGCCTTCCTGGGGAGATCCCAAAAATGCTATGGGCAGAACCTTTGGGTGGAAGGAATGACCCCTGGAAGGGCAGCATCCTGCACTCCAGAGGGTGCAGCATGGGTCAGGGCTGCTCAGACTTCTACATCACTCAGAGAACATTTGCAGATCGGTCGTTTTAAAGGTGGAATTCAAGGCAGGGCATTCCCTGAAAGGGTAGAAATCTGTGCTTTGAGTTTTCTCCCTTTGGTTTCCTGGGTGGGAAGTGGTATATGGGAATTTATTTCTCCACTCTGGAGTAGGCAGTGAGATCCCAGTTCTCGTTAGCACTTGTCTGAGCTGCTCCTTCCCCCCTGCATACACGGAGATATTCCTGGGCAGTGCCGTGCTGCCAGGAGGGGTCTGCAGGGCAGAGCTGAGAACACAGCGGGTGGGATGGGGACTGTGAGCATGCAGAGGGAGCAGACATGGGGACAGAGAAACAGGTCCTGGCCAAGAAGAGCGCCAGGCATCAGAGCCATGGGCAGGAAGGAAGAGAGAAGTGCTGCCAGAAATGCCATGGGAGGAGGGATTCAGGCATCTCCCCGCCAACCCCTGCAGTGCAGACGCTTTCCCTGGAGCCACCCCGTGGTCTCCTCACTCACACAGCAGATCCTCTGCCCTCAATGTCATGGAGACTTGGGCATCAGTTTCCTGCCCAGCAGCCTGAACACAAAAGAGGACAGAAACTCCCATGTCTGACTGGGTCTCCCTCTCATTCCTCCCTTGTAAAGGGCTCCTTGGGCATCTTCTCCTCTTCTCCCTACCACCTTTGCTCTTACTGTTACTCTCATTGGGTCGGGGGGTGAGGATCCAAGTGCAGCTCAGACACCAACGCTGTGTGCACTGCCATCCATGTATGTCCATGGAGGAAAAGCATCCCACTCACCCCTGTGAACCTTTGGGGCTCTGGGTACTGCAGTGCGTGCGGCTGGCAGGGATCTCAGCCTCTCTTCAGGACGTAACAAAGGGAGGAGATGGGACTCTTTCCTGCTGGGCTGCAGGCTGCCCTCCAGGAGGGCAAAGTTCTCCCCTGATGTCCCTGTGTTATGCAGGAGCCCCATGGAGAAGAGCTCTGAGTGCTGAGGCCACTGAAATGCTGCTGGGCGGCTGTAGGTGGGAAGCTGCCATGAGTCCTCGGTGTCCCTGCTTGGGAGGGCAGAGCTGAGATCCTCCTCAGGGATGATGTGCTGAGGGCTTTGGAGATCTGCACTTGGAAACTGGATTCCTCTGCTCCCAGCAGTGCCCTGTTTCTTCTTTGGGGAACCCCTGCGTGCAATAATCCTAGAGCTGAAGGAGCTGCCAGCACAGGGCAGCTGAGACCAGGGCTGATGGGCAGAGTGACTGTCCTTCCTCTGCACTCAGGGACAGCCCCTCTGCCTCTCAGGACCCATAAGGTTTCCCTGGCAGTGCAGCAGAAATGCCAGGGATTTCTGCATGAAAACCACTCCTGAGCTGTGGTGGGACAACTGGAAGAGAAGGCACAAAACAAAATCCCCAAAGCTCTGCTCTGCAGTCAGGTGAACTAGAAGCGACAATGCTGTAAATCTTTGATATCAGAAGTGGTTTTAATGTGAGATCACCCCTTGTTCCTCTTTACCTATTGCTGTAGGGCAGGACAGACTCCTGCAGAGCCCACAGCAGAGCCTCCTTCTCCCTGCGACACCGTCAGCCGGAACAAACCAGATCTCACCAAAGGTCTTCCTGAAAAGTGAAAGGTAGTTTGGGGGGTTTCTATAAGAAACTGAAACAATATTTCTCAAAGAGGTCTTCCATAACTTCTCACTTCCTTTATTTCCTTCTTACAGATCTCCATGGCCAGAGGGATATAATGTCCAACGGCAGCTCCATCACCCAGTTCCTCCTCCTGGCATTTGCAGACACAAGGGAGCTGCAGCTCTTGCACTTCTGGCTCTTCCTGGGCATCTACCTGGCTGCCCTCCTGGGAAATGGCCTCATCATCACTGCCGTAGTCTGCAACCACCACCTCCACACCCCCATGTACTTCTTCCTCCTCAACCTTTCCCTCCTTGACCTGGGATCCATCTCTAACACTGTTCCCAAATCCATGGCCAATTCTCTCTGGGACATCAGGGTCATTTCCCACACAGGATGTGCTGTCCAAGTCTTTTTGTTTTTCTTTTTGATGTCAGCAGAATTGTATCTTCTCACTGTCATGGCGTATGACCGCTACATTGCCATCTGCAAACCCCTGCACTACGGGACCCTGCTGGGCAGAAGAGCTTGTGTCCACATGGCAGCAGTTGCCTGGGGCAGTGGCTTTCTCAATGCTCTCGTTCACACGGCCAATGCATTTTCCATACCCCTTTGCCACGGCAATGATGTGAACTTGTTCTTCTGTGAAGTCCCTCAGATCCTCAAGCTCTCCTGCTCAGATGCTTCTCCCAGGGAGGGCTGGCTTCTTGTGTTTAGTGTCTGTATTGCATTTGGGTGTTTTATTTTCATTGTTTTCTCGTATGTGCAGATCTTCAGGGCTGTGCTGAGGATCCCTCTCAGCAGGGACAGCACAAAGTCTTTTCTACGTGCCTCCCTCACCTGGCCGTGGTCTCCCTGTTTCTCAGCACTGCAGTGTTTGATCACCTCAAGCCCCCCTCCATCTCCTCCCCAACCCTAGATCTCATCGTGGCAGTTCTGTACTCGGTGGTGACTCCAACAGTGAACCCCCTCATCTATACCTTGAGGAACAAGGAAATCAAGGATGCCTCATGGAAAATGATCCGATGGGTGCTGTTTCACTGGTGATAACCTGCACAATTCCCAGTGTTTAGCTTAGGCCACAATTCTGCTTTTTTATCTTGTTATAATTCTAATTAGAGATAATTTTCTGGGTTTATACTCCTGTTGAGGTTTTATCCTGTTGTGTCTGACCATTGCTCAACACTGTGTCGCATGTGGCCTATCAGATTTTAGCTCTTCAATAGAAGGGGATCTCCCAGGTGCAGTACCTGAAGGCTGGGCTCCTCCTCCAAAGTTGAAGCCAAGAAAATGTCCAAAGAATTGGTCTTCTAAAGAGTCTCTTCTCATTGTATTCTCAGTATTTTTGGGGATTAAATTCACGGTAACGTTGGTTTCCATTGGACCAAAGTTCTGGTTTTAAAGGTCATTTGTTGGTGTCCAATGGGAGGCGAGATGGTCCAAGAGCTTTAAATTAGTCCCTCAGGTTAACTGATATATGACAGGACTGATGGCATATACCAGACGCTCTGGAGATGAATTTGGAAGGGTGAGGAGAGGATAAGCCCAGGAGAGAAAAACGCCAGTGTAGAGCTGAGCTGCGTGAGTGTGCAGGGCAGGGGCAGCCAGCACTCACAGTCCAGAGCCAGGTGACACGGTGAAGGAGCAAGGCATCAAAGGTGCAGAAGAGAGAGGCCTGGTCTGTGCCATGTTCCCTGGACATCCCAGGGAAGCTGCCCCAGCAAAAATGTCCCAGAACAGTCCCACACAGCGGCCATTTCCATCTCTGGCCAGACACTCCAGCCCTGAGGAGGGACCTTTGCTGCATGGTCATCCCTGTCCACCTCTGGGGCTCACTGATACCCAACTCCACTGCCATTATTAATAAAAAGAAAACCAGGTTCCTACTGATAGACACCTCCAGCTTGATCAGGTGTTCATGGCCTTGTCTTGACAAATATTAAAAGAGTGCAAAGAGTGCATTGATTGAGATCCCACCTACTGGCCTGGGTCATTCCTGCAGTGTTTGGCTCTGAGGGATTTCTCAAAACCCCATCTCTCTCAGCCTCTCCTTGTCCATAATGTGCTCCAGGACCCAACCATCCTTATGGCCTTGGCAGGACTCACTCCAGTCTGTCAGGCTCTTTCTTGTGCTGGGAAGCCCATACTGGACACAGCAGTCCTGATGTGGTCCTGTGGTGAGTTAACCACGGCCAGCAGCCAGACAGCCACTCAGCTGCTCACGCACTCTCCTGACTCAACAGGAGAGAGGGAGAAAATAAATCAGAAAAGCTCGTGGGTCAAGATAAAGATGAGGAGATTGCTTACCAATTGCTGTCATTGGCAAAGACAAAATAATTCTCTTTTATACTGAAAGAATCATGGAAATGTTGTGATTGGGAGGGACCTCTGGAGATCATTTAGTTCAACCGCGCAGCTGAGGCAAGGTCAACTAGAGCAGATTGCTCAGGACCTTGTCTAGGTGGGTTTGGAATGTTTCCATGGGTGGACACTCCACAACCTCTCTGGCAAACTCTTCCAGTGATTGACCACTTTCATTGTCAAAAAGTGTTTTTATGGGTTCAGATGGAATTTTATATACATTAATATTCTCCCTCAAAGCCTCTTGTCCAAACTGAACAGTCCCACATCTCTCAGACTTTTCTACTATGAAAGATGCTCCAGTCCCTTAAACCCCCTTTGTGGCCCTTTGCTGGACTTGCTTTAGAAGGTCAACAACTTTCTTGCACTGGGGAGATGAGTACTGGACATAGCAGTTCAGACAGGGCCTCACAAGTGCTGAGTAGACACGAAAGGTCACTCCCTCCATCTGCCATTTCCTAATGCAGCCCAGGAAGATGTTGGCCTTTTCTGCAAGGGTGCATTGATGGCTTATGCTCAGGTTGTTGTCCTCCAGGATCCCAAGGTCCTTCTCTGTGCTGCTGCTATCCAGCCAGCGAGCCCCCAGCACGATGTCCACTGTGTGTTTGGATCAGAGGCTGTCCTCCCCCAGGGACTTTCTCAACAGCAGCTTGTCCTTCCTGGAGATCAGCTCCACCTCTATCACAGTCCCCACACAGTGCTGCAGAGACACATGGGACAGCAAGCCACTCTCCTGCAAGGGCTGCACAGCCCAGGTCTGTGTCTCCCTGGCTTTGGGGACTGAAGCTTTTGCTCTTGTTGTGGGAATCTCGTTCATCATGATGTTGCCACCTGCCACCCATTCCAGTATGCCTCTGCTGGCAAGCAAAGCCTTTCTACACATGGCGTCCAGTCTGTTAGTACCAGGTTTCCTGTGGCAAATCTGACCAATCAGGAGACCACTGAAGCCCACTTTCAGCCCCAGCTTCATCTATGCTGCAGGTGTACTGGTCTCCAGTCACAGCCAGAGGGACAGCCTTGCCTGTCCATGGACCCTGTGGATTCACACATGCAGGCTCACTTCCCAGCTTTGTTCTTTATATGGTGTACAATGAAATGGCACCATTGCTCTCCAGGTGCCAGACCCCAGCTCATTCACAGAGGCCTAGGGCCTTTCTGCTTCTCTTCTTCCCATCGCTTAGTCACTTTGAGAGGAAAGGGAGGAAAAGCAGGTGAGCTTTCTGGGTGCCAGGGATTGAAATGAGGGAGCAGAGCCCTCGCATCTGAAATTATCTAAAGGCTACACTATGTCAAGTGTGTTATCTTCAGCTGCTTCCTATGAGGCATGAGATCTCTCCATCTCCCTCTCCTTCAGCAGTTCAGTTAATAGTACCCAAGCCAGAGGCTTTCTTTTAATTCTCTTTACAGCCTAAAGCACCCCATGGTCTGGAGATATGCCAGGAAATGTGCAGCAGAATCCCACTCCACTGGACAAAAAGGTGGATGCTCCCAGGAATCTCAGGAAACATGGTCTAGCTATAGCTCTGTTCTGCAAGGTGGTCAAATGTAAACTCTTTGAGTGGATGCTGGCATTTACTGAGCAACATGCTCTGACCTCAGGGCTCACCCTGCTTTGATCTGGGTGTTGCAATCGAGACCTCCTGAGCTCCCCTGCACTCTCAATTGTCCTACAATGCAGATAACCTCACCTCCAACTTAATCTGTTCTAGTAGGGCATATGGTAAGGCAAAGGCTTATGGGTGGGCTGGTGTCGCAGATAAGTTCAATGCACCTCACTCAAAAGAAAGAAGCAGCAATAGGTTTTACTGAGGGAAAATAATAATTTGACAGAGTTCAATAAATGTGATGGAATTTAACAAAGTTTAACAGGGGTTTGACAAGGTTCCATAAGCTTGAAGGCAAGACTCACCTTATTAATAACTGCGTGGAAGAAAGATACAAAAGAAAATTGAGATAGAATTGAGTTAAAATAATTCACACAGAGACTAGAGATGCAAAAGCATAAGAAAGACCGTCCTGTTGAGTCACGAAGTCCAGAGTGGACCCCCTTGTTTTCTGAACTCCCTATGGAGCCTAGGTGCAGCTAGGTCCAATCTCAGTCTCAGACTTGGACAATGGTTTATGCCTAATGAAATTATCTATGTAAAGTTTATAATACGATTGAGTAGCTAAGGGATGAGTAATGTTTCATCAGTGTTAATTCAGCATGCAATCAGTCACTTACCAAGGATCTGTCACAAGCAAGGGATCTCCCCGTCTTGGGTAGGGAAGGATCTCTGAGTCTCAGGTAAGGAGTTGGGGGTACTGATGGACAAAAAGCTGGACATGAGCCAGCAATGTACGCTGGCAGACCATAAGCCCATAAGTACCCTGGGCTGCATCAAGAGAAGCGTGGCCAGGAGGTCGAGGGAGGTGATTCTGCCCCTGGAGTACTGTGTCCAGCTCTGGAGCCCTCAGCACAAGAAGGACATGGAACTGTTGGAGCGGGTCCAGAGGAGGGCCATATAAAGTAATTGAGGAGGTCTGGAGCGCCTCTCCTATGAGGCCAGGCTGAGAGAGTTGGGCTTGTTCAGCCTGGAGAAAAGAAGGCTGCGGGCAGACCTGATTGAGGCCGTTCAGTGTTTAAAGGGGGCCTATAGGAAAGGTGGGAACAATCTTTTTAGTAGGGCCAGCTGTGATAGGACAAGGGGTGATGGTTTTAAACTAAAACAGGGTAGGTTTAGACTAGATATAAGGAAGAAATTCTTTACAATGAGGGTAGTGAAACACTGGAAGAGGTTGCCCAGAGAGGTGGTGGAGGCCCCAACCCTGGAAACATTCAAGACTGGGTTGGACGGGGCTCTGAGCAGCCTGATCTAGTTAGCGGTGTCCCTGCTCACTGCGGGGGGGTTGGACTAGATGGCCTCTAGGGGTTCCTTTCAACCCAAAATATTCCATGATTCTATGATTCTAAGGTCTAGAAATGCTGGTGTTAGACCCAGGTGGGAAAGCAAGATGCGTGTCTACATCCTGAAAGGAAAGAGGTGCAGGCATGGGACAGTGTGGGACAGCATGCTGTAGAGATGGCCAAGGGCTCTGGCAAGGCTGCAAGTTGCACCAGGACTGAAGTCTTGGTCCCCTTGGCTAGGGCAGTTGCATCTGCCACTGAGGCCTACCAGGAGAAACTGGATTTGGAGGCTCTGCTCTTTGTTTCCTCTTCAGCCCTTCTTGGCCAAACCAGGACGGGGTTTACAGTTTTCCTACCTTTGGCATTGCTCACCCTCACACCCCACTGCCCCCACAAAGAGCCCTGAGCCACGCAGGAAGTACGGGATTTGCCTTCCCAGGGCCTGAGGGTCAGCGCTTGGCCTTTCTGCTGCCTAAAACCAAGCAAGGATTTGACAGGGTTACAGCCACTTGCACAGTGCCTTTGCCTGTCTACAATCATGGCCTCCAATTATCTGCTCTAACGAATCCCTGGGGAGGCTGTGTCAGTAATAGCCCTCACTGGGGCCCATTAATGCTTCAAGGTACTTTGAGTTTGGCTTCTGACTTGGACTTCCTCAGAGGTTTCTTCAATGTTCTCTCTGTGTATCTGAGCTTCATGGACTCAGCCCCAAAGACACCCTGCGCTCTTGAAAATACAGAAAGCCCTAATGATCTCTTTCTTTCCCTTTGGTTTTCTTCTAGTTCTTCAAAGCTTGTGCGACTCCTTGGAGAGGTTCTTCAGTGTAGTGAAAGAGGAAGATTTCAAAGTGCACCTCCTCAGAATGCTGTTTGATTTTAGAGGGTAGATTTTATTACTTTTCCGTTCAGAGAGAAGAGGGGATAGCAGCATCCTGCAAGTGACAGTGATCCCTCAGGAGCTCTCCTCAGGAGGTCTGGAGAGGTAGAAGAAGCAGTCCCTGCAGGTCTGACACTCTAGGGACACCCTTCTCCACAACTCCCCAACCCCGCCATCGCTCTCAATGGCCCCCTGGCACTTCCATCACTCTTCCTGACATCAGACTTCTCCACTGAAGTCTTTAGCTGCAGGCTACAGCTCCTTTGCACCATCTCCCCCCTGCTCTCCTTAGAGAACTGAATGCACACAGGCACTGAAAGATGTTTTCCTATTGGCAAGCAAAGAAAAAGCCAAGCATGACCAAGTTCTATAAACAAAACTCACCCTGCAAGCACATGCTCAGTATGGGTTGCCTGTAATGAGGTTGCCTTTCGACAAGGGATAAGCTTAGGAGAGATATTTTAGGTAGGTGGATAAACAAAGATAGATGGAAGAACAATTAAAGAGTTGGCTGAGGAGACAATTAGACTGCTGGAAGACAGGCAAAGTTTTAACTGCCTGATGTCAAAGCAGCAACTGGCTGGGTGACAGGAGTGTGAATGAAGAAAGAGTAAGGTGAGGAGGAAACAGGAGAACAGTGGAAAGGGCCTTTGCCTAGGCCATCTGCATCTGAACAGATGACCTTAGCAATGGTTGTTCTATCAAGACAGGTTAAAATACAGGAAAAATCAGAGAAACTAAACAAACCATAGGACAGGCAGAAAAGTGGTTATGAACGTACAGTGGGAGATCAATAGATCTCTGGAATATCCCTCTTGAAAGGTCATTTCTAATGCCATCAAACTATAAAGGGACAGAACCCATATGGATATCTGTAGTTACAGGGTATCCCAAAAGCCAACTTTATTGGAGGCCAAAGTGAGCCTAACCAGGAATGAGTGGCAAAAGCACCGCATTGTGACTGGCCCCAAGGCTCCATGTGTCCTTGTCATAGACTACCTCAGGAAAGGGCATTTCAAGGACCCAAAAGGATACTGGCGGGCTTTTTGTATAGCTGCCTTGCAGGCAGAGGAAATTAAGCAGCTGTCTACCTTGACCGGTTTCTCAGAGGACTCTTCGGTTGTGGGGTTGCTGAGGGTCGAAGAGCAACAGGTGCCCATCGCTGCCACTACAACAGTGCACCAGTGGCAATATGGCATCAACTGAGATTCCCTGATTCGCATCCATAAGCTGATTCATCGACTGGAGAGCCAAGGAGTGATCAGCAAGACTCACTCACCCTTTAACATTCCCATATGGCCAGTGAGAAAGTCTGATGGAGAGTGGATACTGATATTAGACTATCATGGCCTGAATGAAGTCACGCCACCGCTGAGTGCTGCCGTGCCAGACATGTTAGAAATTCAATACAAACTGGAGTTAAAGGCAGCCAAGTGGTTGCCACAATTGATATCGTTAATGTGTTTTTCTCAATCCCTTTGGCAGCAGAGTGCAGGCCACAGTTTGCTTTTACTTGGAGGGTCATCCAGTATACCTGGAATCGACTGCCCCAGGGGTGGAAACACAGCCCTACCATTTGCCATGGACTGATTCAGACTTCACTAGAAAAGGGGAAGCTCTGGAACACCTGCAATACATTGACAACATCATCGTGTGGGGCAATACAGCAGAAATTTTTGAGAAAGGGAAGAAAGTAGTCCAAATCCTTCTGAAGGCCGGTTTTGCCAAGAAACAAGGGTCAAGGGACCTGCACAAGAGATCCAGTTTTTAGGAATCAAATGCCAAGATGGACATCATAACATCCCAAAGGACGTGATCAACAACATAAAAGCCATGTCCCCACCAACTAGCAAACAAGAAACACAAGCTCTCTTGGGAGTTGTGGATTTCTGGAGAATGCATATTCCAAATTACATCCAGATTGTGAGCCCTCTCTACCAAGTGACCCAAAGGAAGAACAATTTCAAATGAGGTTGAGAGCAGCGATGAGCCTTTGAACAAATTAAACAAGAGATAGTTCTTACACTACCCCTTGGGCCAGTCTGGGGTACCTGTATAGCTGGTTGAATTGGCTATCATGCTGCTGAATTAGCCAGTTGGTTATTGGCTATTAATTCAATAGCCAATGGGTAGAATTGTGTGTTAATTGCGGTATATTACCACGTGTCATCACTTTTACTGCTCTATGCCATGTCAATGGTATTGTCAACCCAGTCTGGGTTACTCCTGCCTCAGGCAAAGGCAAACCCATTTGTGGGTTTGCTTCTGCTCAAGGACCAGGGTGCACTTGTGTCGTGGTTTAGCCCGGCTGGCAACTAAGCACCACGCAGCCGCTCGCTCACTCCCCCCCTTCCCTCAGTGGGATGGGGGAGAGAATCGGAGAAAAGGAAAAAAAAAGTAAGACCCGTGGGTTGAGATAGAGACAGTTTAATAAGAGAGAAGAATAACAATAATGATAATAATAATAATGGTAAGAAAATATACAGAATATATAAAACAAGTGATACACAATGCAATTGCTCACCACCCACTGACCGATGCCCAGCCCGTCCCGAGCAGCGATCGCTCCCCCCGAGCTGTGATCACACCGCCCGAGCTGCGACCACTCTGCCCGCGACCGACCGATCGACTAACCCCCCCTGAGCATGACGTTATATGGTATGGAATAGCTCTTTGGACAGTTTGGGTCCTAGCTGTGCTGTACTCCCAGCTTGTTATGCACCTGGCCGAGCAGGAGAAGCTCAAAAAGTCCTTGAGTAGTCTGAGCACTACTTGGCAACAACTAAAAACATCAGAGTGTTATCAACGCTCTTCTAGCACTGAATCCAAAGCACAGCACTATGCTAGCTTCTGTGAAGAAAATTAACTCTATCCCAGCCGAAACCAGGGCAACTTGGTGGGTGATGCGGGAGGATTGGGAAATCCGATATGTACCTCAAGGGGATTTGATTTTGAGTGATAAAAGCCAATGAACTAAGTGGTATTATGTCAATTAATACTGTATGTCATCACCTTTATGATTGCTCTATGTCGTATCAACTGTATTACAGTAAGAATCACCCAGATTAATGAAGAACGAACTTTGACGAAAGCAACCAAGTGCAGCAATGTCGGAACCAGAAATGGCTTCATCATGTAACAACCCAACGCCACATATCGTCTCTCCTGCCCTGAAAGACTGTTACAACAGATGGAGCCCAAAGTCATGGACTAAATGAACCCAGCGGACATTTTGGAGGGATGGTCCATAGACTGAGGGAATGATATCTGTGTGGATATATCAAAAGATGGGGAAAGTGGTGGTGATTAATTGGAGTGTATTGGAAAGTGTGTGACCTGGGCATGATGTAGATGGTATGGGATAGGGGTGGATACTGTCCTGGTTTCAGCTGGGATAGAGTTAATTTTCTTCCTAGTAGCTGGCATAGTGCTATATTTGGATTTACTACTAGAAGAATGTTGATAACTCACTGATGGCTCAGTTGTTGCTGAGCAGGGCTTACACCAGGCAAGGACTTTTTCATCTTTCCATGCTCTGCCAGAGGCACAAGAAGCTGGGAGGGGGCACAGCCAGGACAGTTGACCCCAACTGGGCAAAGACTTATTCCATGCCATATGACATCATGCTCGGGGGGGAGTTGGTCAGGGAGGGGAACAGGGGGAGGGGCACTTCAATCACTGCTCAGAGCTGGGCTGGGCATTAGTGGGCAGGTGGTGAGCAATTGCATTATACCTCAATTGTTTTGTTTATTATTATTACTAGTACTATCACTGGTAGTACTGCTATTTTACTTCATTTTATTTCCATTATTCAACTATTCTTATCTCATCCCATGGGTTTTCTCTTCCAATTCTCTCTCCCATTCTACCTGGAGCGGGGAGTAAGCAAGAGGCTGTGTGGTGCTTAGTTGCTGGCTGGGGTTAAACCATAACAGCCTCTCTGATGGCAACTGATGACTGATGCCTCTGACTGATGGCAACAGTCCGTGGCACGCAGGCAGCCAATCACACTCCCTGCGATGCTGTTTCGGGGGGGGTGTGTGTGTCTGTAATGCACCCGCCCTGCATGGGAGTTCCTTTTGGTGTAGGTCCTGTGATTTCCCTGCCAGCCCTGCAATCTCATGTAGCTCTATGGTCCGGGACTGGAACATTGTTTGAGTAGGTCTGCCCTGAATTCTGTAACACAATGAGATGAACATGAAGTAACTGCCAATGTAGTCATTAAGGATGTAGAAAATCCAAGAGATGGAGAAGAGGAAGAGGGAGATTGAGTTCTCCCTATGGCATATGACTCCAGTCTGTTGGATGGATACCTCTACATGACACCCTGAACATAATGAGTAGGGACAGGGGCAGTTCTCCTTAATTTGGGCATTTGAGTTGGTCAAAAGAAAATTCCCAAAGGGATCTGAGAAGATGCCCCTAGGTGTGTTGTCCTGTCTCTATATTAGCCTGCACATATCTTCAGTCTGTCTCTATCACCCGCATGTATTTATGACCACCCTTGGCACCTCAAATGACACCAGACATTTGCATCTGAGTAGCTCACTCCTGGCCTCCATCACCATCAATTACTATGGGAGCTGAGACGGAGCTCACATGCAGGCTCCTGTTTAATGAACAGAGGCAAGAAGAATCCCAGCTCCTGAGGGGTTGTGGTGTGTGCATGGGAACTGAGTCCCTTCCAGCCCCAGGACTATAAACCAAGGAAAGAATATTCCTTGACTGACTCATCTGAATCCTTTGCCTCAGCAGGGGTAAAGGAGATCTTTGCCTGTCACTGTCTGGGTGTCCTGTCTAAAGATGGGCCAAAAAGAGTTGATATTGAGACATGATTCTGTCTCCCAGCAGGGAAATGACAGTGCTGGAAAGAAGTGCCTCTCCCCAGCTGAGGGAGGGAACATCAGGGATGACCTCAGCCTGTTTCACAGCAGGTTCCCCTGGAGACCCAGGGACACCTGAAGGGACCCCAGAGGGAGCAGAGCAAGGGCTGCCTTGGGCTGGTCCTCTGCTGCTGAGCTGGGCTGGGCTCCTGGGATGGAGAGAGCTCATGGCAAGTGGGCAGCACTGCAGAGAGACAGCTCTGCCCAGGAGCAGCTCCTCTGCAAAGCGCAGGGGGGCTGAGGGCACTGCCTGCAGGCACCGAGGGGAGAGGAGCGAGACAGAGAGAGGTTAAAGACAGTGAGGAGCGAGAGGACAGAGGACAGATCACTGGGGGAGAAATCTTCACAGCCCTTCATGTGATAAGTGTCTGGGTGCAGGGTAATGCTGCTTCAGTTCCTGCAGGGAGCTCCTAAATCTGGAACATCCCACAAATGATGAGATCTTTCAGGAGGACTCTCACAGTTTCTCTAGTGGAGAGGAGAAGGAGTTGCTCCAGCACAGGGTTTCCCTGATGCACCATCAGAGGGACAGGCCATGATGGCTTCCTTCTCTTGGGGCTGTCTGCAGTGTTGTGAAGCTGGGTGTGCAGGCAGGGGTGCCCAGGGGTGTTCTTCAGAGCAGGGTCCCAGTGCTCCAGGAGACTGTGTGCCGGAGCAGGGACTCTGCTGCCTCTCAGGCTCAGTGCTCAGCCTGCCCAGGGAGCTCCCTGTGGCACTGCAGAAAGTAGCTCTGCATGGAAGAGTCAACCCTTGGCAGGGCAGGGTCCTTCTGCTGTTGAGAGAGTGCTGTGTGGGTCAGGGCTGCTCACAGCTCAGATCTCCACAGGACATTGGCAGAGGCAGCTTTTATAGAAGCACATCAAGGCAGGGGCTACCTGAAAGGGAAGGAGCCCCTCTGCTTTCAGTCACCTGCTCTTGTTTCTCTGGGTGGGAATGGACATGAAAATTCACCTCTTGATTCTAGAGATGAGCTCCAAATCTTTTTCCACTTAGAGGTGAATAGAGTCAAAGAATCATAGAATGCTTTAGGTTGGAAGGGACCTTTAGAGGTCATCTAGTCCAACCTCCCCCCCCCCCCCCCCCGCAGTGAGCAGGGACATCTTTACCCAGATCAGGTTGCTCTCAGAGCCCCGTCCAACCTGACCTTGACTATTTCTAGGGATGGGGCCTCCACTACCTCTCTGGAACACCCCTTCCAGTGTTTCACCACCCTCATTGTAAAGAATTTCTTCCTTATATCCAGTCTAAACCTACCCTGGTTTAGTTTAAAACCATTATCCCTTGTCCTGTCACAGCTGACCCTACTAAAAAGATTGTCCCTGTATTTCCTAGAGGCCCGCTATAAGTACTGAAAGGCCTCAATCAGCTCTGCCCGCAGCCTTCTCTTCTCCAGGCTGAACAACCCCAGCTCTCTCAGCCTGTTCCTGTAGGAGAGGTGCTCCAGCCCTTGGATCATTTTGTAGCCCTAATGAATACATTTGGTGTATCAGAAATGAGGACCCCATCGCTTGCAGACAGCCCCAGCATCACCTTTACAGCCTCATCAGGGTTGAGCTGATGATCTCATCATAGCCTGCACACACAGAGATGCCCCTGGGAAGTGCCCTGCTGCTGAAAGGTGTCTGCAGGGCAGAGCTGAGCACTCAGCAGATGGGATGGGGACTCTGAGCACTGGCAGGGAGGAGGCGTGGGGACAGGGAAAGAGCTCCCAGCAGGGACAGCTCCAGGCAGCAGAGACATGGGCATGGGACGAGGCGGAACTGCTATCAGAAACACCATGGGAGGTGAATTCGGGCACCTCCCTGCCATCTCTTACACTGCAGATGCCTTTACCAGAGCAGCCCCTGGTTTCTTCTTCCTCCCATTAGGGTTTCTGCCCTCAAGGTCTTTGGTTGAGCCACCTCCTCAGCAGCTAAATCCTAAGAAGGAGAAACACCCCAGTGCCATTTGTCTGTCCCTGCCCTCCCTCAGCAAGTGCTTTGGGCCATTTCTCCATCTTTCCCTCCTGTCCATGCTGCCTTTGTCCTGCCCCTTACACTCTCTGGAAGCAAGGCAGGTTCAGGTACAGCTCACATGCCAGCACTGCAGGGCTTGCCACACAGTTGTGTCCAGGGGAGCAAAGTCCATCAGCCTGTCTGAACCCGTGGGTCTCTGGACAGTGCAGTGGGGGAGGGCTGAGGAGTGAGCTGTCTCTGCTCAGGTCACCACAGTCATAGCACGTCCAGGAGTTTCCCTGGGCTTTTCCTCCTGGAAGATGCTGAGCAGCTCCTCTTCCTTACAAGGGGACAACACAGGAGGTGAAAAGTGAACTTCAGAAGCTGTCACTCCCTTTCCCAGGTGCGTGTTTCTGTAGAGCAGGGATGACTCATTGGGAGCTCATGGGCAGAGCCCTGCTACTAATGGCACATGTGGCCAGTGCACACCAGAGTTCCAGACAGGGACATGTATGAAGGTCTTGAAAGGAAGGGGAGAGATCATATGTGTTTGCGGGTCAGAGAACAGAAAAAGATTTTATCACAGCAGTGTTAACCTGTAAATGTGTTTTCATCTTTTGACAGGACCTCATGAAGAAAGGGATCAGATGTCCAATAGCAGCTCCATCACCCACTTCCTCCTCCTGGCATTCGCAGACATGCGGGAGCTGCAGCTCTTGCACTTCTGGCTCTTCCTGGGCATCTACCTCGCTGCCCTCCTGGGCAATGGCCTCATCATCACTGCCATAGCCTGCGACCACCACCTCCACACCCCCATGTACTTCTTCCTCTTCAACTTCTCCCTTGTCGACCTGGGCTCCATCTCCACCACTATCCCCAAAGCCATGGCCAATTTGCTGGGGGATGCCAGGGCCATTTCCTACCAAGGGTGTGTGGTCCAACTCTTTTACTTTTTTTTTTTTTACCTCAGCAGAGTTTTCTCTCTTAACTGTTATGGCCTATGACCGCTACGTGGCCATCTGCAAACCCCTGCACTACGGGACCCTCCTGGGCAGCAGAGCTTGTGCCCACATGGCAGCAGCTGCCTGGAGCAGTGGCTTTCTCCATACTGTGCTGCACACGGCCAATACATTTTCCATACCCCTCTGCCATGACAACGTTGTGGACCAGTTCTTCTGTGAAATCCCCCAGATCCTCAAGCTCTCCTGCTCAGATGCCTACCTCAGGGAGCTTGGGCTTATTGTGGTCAGTGTCTGTTTAGGCTTCGGGTGTTTCATTTTCATTGTTTTCTCGTATGTGCAGATCTTCAGGGCTGTGCTGAGGATCCCCTCTCAGCATGGACGGCACAAAGCCTTTTCCATGTGCCTCCCTCACCTGACTATGGCCTCCCTGTTTATCAGTACTGCCATGTTTGCTTACCTGAAGTCCCCCTCCATCTCCTCCCCATCCCTGGATCTGGTGGTTGCAGTGCTGTACTCAGTTGTACCTCCAACAGTGAACCCCCTCATCTACAGCATGAGGAACAAGGAGCTCAAGAATGCCCTATGGAAACTGTTCCTATGGATAAGGTTTCACCAACATTCTCTGCACATTTCCAACAGTTTATCTTAGGCCACAACCCTACAGTTTTCTCTTTTCATAAGCTATGTATAGATAATCGTCTGGGGTTATACCTGTTGTCTTGAGGTTTGATCCAGTTATGTCTGACCCTTGTACAACACTGTCTGATGTGGCCTTTCCAAATGCAGCTCTTCAATAAATGTGCATCTCTCAGGTGCAGCGCTTGAAGGCTGAGCTCTTCCTCCAAAGGTGCTGCCAATAAAATTGGTCTTTTAAAGAGTCCTTTCTGCTTGTGGTCTCACTGTGGTTGGGGTTAAGTTCATGGTATGTTTGGGTTCCATTGGACCAAATATTTTCATTCTAAAGTCTCTCTTCTCTGTGTCCAGTGGCAGTGGAGATGGTGCATAGGCTGCCTATTTCCTCTGCAGGCTGCTTCACATACGAGAGGACTGATGGTGTATGGACATGTCTCTGAAAAAGAATTTGGAGGGGTCAGAAGGGGATGAGGACTCGCTATTTTCCCTGGGCTGGGAGTGAATGAGGGTGAAACACCCTGAAGGCAATGTTCCCTAAAATAAACCAGAATTGAAGTATCCACACACCAGGACTCTGAAGTGCCATGGGAGTGACTGGGGACCCAGAAGACAGAGGGAGAGGGAGACTGGAGAGATGCAGGAGGTGCCTGAGAGTGACCAGGGCTCTCATTCTGTCCTTGGATGTGGGGCTGGTGGGGACAGGAGAAGAAGTCAAATTCCACTGGGGTTAAGGATCACCTAAAATATGACTGCAGGCGAGCCTGGGAGCGAGTGGTCTCTGTTTCCTTGTGTCATTATTGCAAGCAGCAGCCCTGGGATTAATGGGCAGGCTGAGACCTCTCTGTGCCCCCCAGGACCTGCTGTGCCCTTCAGAAGAGCTGGGACTCTGGCTGAATGGCCAGAGCTCTGTAGCGCCTTGGGGAGATGCCAGGCTGGGTTGGGGACAGGCCAGGCTGGATTGGAAAGAGCCCAGGAGAGGAAAACACCAGTGCAGAGCTAAGCTGTGAGAGCGTGTAGGGTGAAGACACCCAACAGGGTGCTCACAGTGCAGAGTCAGCTGTCATTGTGAAGGAAGGAAGGCACCAAAAGCGCAAAAGAGAGAGGCCCAGTCTGTGCCATGTTCCCTGTCACCCTGGGGAAGCAGCCCTGGGAAAACTGTCCCAGGTCAGTCCCACACACCAACCCTTTCCGTCTCTGGCTGTACAATCCAGCCCTGAGGAGGGACTTTTGCTGCATGGTCATCTCTGTCATCCTCCAAGGTTCAGTCATATCCAAATCCACCACCATTATTAATAAAAAGACAACCAGTTTCCTACAGACATTTATTCCACACAAGTCCCACAGCTCTTGCCTAAGGTGGTCTCTTAGCTCCAGTCTTTGACTCTGAGAGTTTCCTCAAGAACCCAGCTCTCTCACCCTCTCCTTGTCCACAATGTGCTCCAGGACCCAACAATCCTTCTGGCCTCTGCAGGACACGCTCTAGGCTCTTGTGCTTGGAAGCCCCATAATGGATGCAGAAGTCCTGATGTGGTGGTTCTGTACTGAGTTAGCCTTGGCCAGCCACCACACACCCACCCAGCTGCTCACTCACTCCCCTGCCTCAACAGGACAAAGGGAGAATGTAAATCAGAAAACTCGTGGGTCAAGAAAAAGTAAAGGAGATCAGGTACCAGTTAGTGTCATGGGCAAAGACATGTCATGCCAAGAGTCAATTTAATTTATTGCTAATTAAAAATTATTTGAATTGTGATCTGCTCCTGTCGTGGAAACCACAAGGGCAGTGGCACCTGCAATGGGGACTGCATCAGCTGTGCTGTCGGCATCTGTAATGGGATCTACTCCTTCAGTGGCATCTGCAAAGACATCGGCACCTGCAGGGAATCTCCAGTGGTTTCAATCTTGAGTATCTGCAGTTGTCTCTCTCAAAGCACTCTGTGTCTATGCCTGTACTTATGAAGCGGTGTCTGTGATGGCAGCAGGACCTGGATTTCTGAGGGTACCAGCAGCTGTTTGTGGTTTGTTACCTGTATCCATCACTCTTCCTGTAACTCCATCTGTACCAGCCCAGCTTTACCTTGCTGCCTCAGCAAAATAACCAAAACCCAGCAAAACAACGTTAAAGCAGATTATTAAAGGCATTGTAAAAATGCCTCTTGCACACTGCCACTGCCAGAAGCCCCTGAGATGGCTGCAGGTTGAGAGAGAAGAGGCACCTACAAGGATCATCAAATCCAACTGCCTGACCAATTCAGGGCTGAGTTAACTGGTTGAGTCCCCATACCTGGTTGGATTTTAAATCCTTGTAGATGTGGTGCTTAGGGACAGGGCTTAATGGTGGACTTGGCAGTGCTGGGCTAACGGTTGGACTTGATGATTTTTAAGGTCTTTTCCCACCTAAACACTTCCATGACTCTTCTGGAGCAGTGATAGTCCTGCAGGCACCATCCCTGCAGCCAAGTAATTTGCAGCTCGTGCTCAAAGCTGGCGAGGCAGTGACCTTGCTTGGACAGAGAGCGTCTCCCTCTCCCCCCCTCTCACTTGCACTCAGGCCCTACAAACCCCAAACCTCTCTGGAGATGCATCCCTGGGGAACCAGCTATGAGGCAGCAGATCTGCAGGAGTCTAGGACATGCCGTTGCTGTGGGACTACAGTCCAGTACGTGCCGTGCCTTGGCCTGACTGGCTGACTGGGAAAGGCTGAACTGGAGACAGAGGGGGATGTGCTGGCTTGCAGCCGTCACTGTCTCCTGATGGGGGAGCAGGGTTCTGTAGATGCGGGAGGTGGCAAGAGGGGACTGCAGGGGCTTGTTGGAGCTCCTGAGCAGGTCTTCTCTCCGGGGGGACCGATGGCTGTGAGGGGCTGCAGCTGGTATGGGGGGAATGAGCAATGTTGTGTGAGGGAACTGGGGAGAGGTGAGACACTTGTGCTATGGACCCTGGGTCTGGTGCTGAGAGGATGGATAACATAGAAGCATCCAAGACATGCAGAGGAAGGTGAATGTGGAGAGTAAAAATGACGGGAAGAGACAGTGTGAGAACTGGTGACCTTCCATGCTAGGCCCCCAGGGGAGCCCCTGCTGGCATTCCTGTCCCGACGTGTGCCCTTGCAGGAGGGAGAAGCCAATGCAGAGGGATGCTCATGTGGGGCCCCAGGGGGGTCGCCCTGTGCTTGGATCTCCCTGCTGATGCCCAGAGAGGAGCACGGAGGTGTTTCATCAGTCATTGCATCAGGGGGGCAGAGGAAGCGAAGAAACTCTGGTCAGGACAGCGTGTCACTAAATAACACTGGTGTCCACGCACTCCCTGGTCTGGGAACTGAGGACCAGGCAAAGGAGGTGCATGAGGAGGGGAGCAGGCTGTGCCCCACTGAGCATGAGAAAGAGGAGAGGGACAGGGTCTTTGCAGAGACCCTGCAGAGGAGAGATCTTGATCCCTGTGGAGCAGGGAAAGAGGGACAGCTGGAGACCACAGGAGAGGAGCACTGAAGGGAGAGTCCTGTCCAAGGGAAGGCTGGGGAGGGGGGGGAGAGCAGGGACAGTGCTCAGGCAAGAGGTGAAGGAGCCAGCAGGGCTGGGGCAGGGGCAAAACAGTCAAAGGGAGAAAAAGCCAGGCAAGGCAAGGGAAAGGCAGGCCAGGCCAGGAATGGCAAGGGCAAGGCAAGGCAACAAGGGAAGGCAAAGTCAGGCCAGGCCAGGCCAGGCAGGGCCAGGCAAGAGCATGCAATGCAAGGAGACAAGGAAATAAAGGCCAGGCAAGGCAAGGCTAGGGAAGGTAACGGCAGCCATGGCAAGGCCAAGAAAGGCAAATCCAGGCAAGGCAAGGAAAAGCCAGGCCAGGCAAGGCCATGCATAGCAAGGCAAGGCAAGGCAAGGCAAGGCAAGAAAAGGCAAGGCAAGGCAAGGCAAGGGAAGGCCAGCAAGGCAAGGCAACACGTGGCAAGGCAAAAACAGGGAAGGGAAGGCATGGCAAGAAAAGTCCAGGCAAGTCTAGGCAAGGCAAGGAAAGGCAAGGCAAGGAAAAGGAAAAGCAAAACAAGGCCACGCAAGCAAAGAAAATGCAAGGCAATGCAAGGGAATTCAAGGCAAGGCAAGCCAAGGATATGCATGGCAAGGCAAGACAAGCATAGGCAAAACAAGGAAAGGCTAGGCAAGGCCAGGGAAGGCAAGGCAAGGCAAAGCAAAGCAAGGCCAGGCATGGCAAGGAAAGGAAAGGCCAAGCAAGGCAAGGCAAGGCAAGGCCATGCAACACTAGGCAAGGCAAGGCAAGGCCAGGCAAGGCAAGGCAAGGCAAAGGAAGGCTTTCTATAACTTTGATCTTTCATTGGTAAGTTTTATTTTTGCAGTGGTAAATTTGATTTTGCATTGGTAACTTTGATTTTGCATCGGTGACTTTGAATCATTATTGCATCCTTTGTGCAGGAAGTCATAGAAGGAAGCTTGCCATCAAACTCACACAGTTTCAGTAAAACACCACCAATTTGATAAACCCCTGTGGTAGTGGTTCTTTAAATGGCCCATCCACAACAAATTGCCATAGTTGGCAGCCATGCAATGTAACTGAGGGAGCTTATGAGAAGGTGGAGAGAGACTTTTTACCAGCTCCTGCAGTGACAGCATGAGGGGTAATGGTTCTAAAATAAGGAGGGTAGAGTTAGAACAGGCTTAAACAGGTAAGGGTGGGGAGAAACTGAAACAGGCTGACCAGAGAAGTTGTGGATGCCCCATCTCAGGAAGTGTTGAAGGCCAGGTTGGATGGGGGGTGGAAAAACATATCTTTAGGGTCCCTTCCAAGCCATTCCCTGACTCTCTGATATCAGCTGACAAGCACAGCTGAGACCCTGGGAAGCGGCACCTGTAGTTTCTGGAGGGCACATCCACTGTGGGACTGGCAAAGTCCCTGTCCCCATGGCCATTTTGTCAAGGCTCTGTCTCAGCACAGCTTGCTTCTGGTTTCCCTGTTTTCTCTTCTTTTCCCAATTAACAAGGTCCCTGATCAGGTCACTGGACTGGAAGAAACACTCTCCCCCTCTCACCCGCCCTCATCCATGAGTGTGCCTGACCAGCTTGGTTCCCATCTCCGCCTCCTTTAGCACTGGCCGTTCAGGTTTGTGTCCCTCTGGATTCTTGCCTATGGCCTCCTCCTTTCCTCATTATTTTAATTCTCCCATGTTTCAGGGAAAGAGGTCCTGGAGCAGATGCCCTTCCAGGAGCGGACCCTCTCCTTCCACACACCCACACACAGCCAGGGCCTGTGCAGACAGTGCCCCCCACTCACCCAGAGCGAGGGGTCTTTTTGTGACAGTGTCAGGAGGTGACCACAGGTGGAGCGGGGGGAGCTGCAGGCTCCCCAGGGTGAGAAGCTCAGCCCAAGTGCCCCGCCAGCTCCAGCAGGGCCGGTGTTTCATGTCAGCCCAACCCCCCCTGCGCTTTGCCAGAGAGTCCCCCGGCTGGGCTGGAGATGGGAGGGACCTGGGGGCTCTCCCAGCTCTGGCGGCCCAGCTCTGGCTGGGGGGTTTGTCCCTGCCCAGGGGCCTTCCCGGTGCCTGCTGGGATCCCTGCCCTGGCCGACGCCAGGAGCACCGGCACCGCTGTGACGGGAGGCGGGGGGGGGAGAGGTGCCCCGCCCACCCGCTTCCGGTGGAAGCCCCGCCCCCTCCCAGCACCCACAGGAAGTCACTCTCCTCTCCCGGACCTGCTTCTCTGATTGGCTGCGGCCACCCTCGTTTACCCAGGGTACAGTCCACCCGGAAGTGCACACACAGGGGCCGCCATTTTGGGTTGGCCGCCATTTTGTGACGGGGGCCCCCAGTCCAGGGCTGGGAGCTGCCGTGTTGTTAAACATCATCCTGCTCTCTGATTGGCTGATGGCCACTTCTTGACCCTGTTGTACCCGCCTGTTCTCAGGCAGCCCCGGTGACTGGCTGGCAGGACTGGCTGCCGTCCCAGTGTCCCAGGGGCCTCACAAAGAAGCGCCCTGTCATTTCCTGCAGGGAGGCTGACACTTTTGACAGCCTCATTCCCCATGTCTTTTCATCCTCCCCTGTGATTGGCTGACAGTCATTTCCTGACAACTTCATATCCATGTGTTCTCAGGCAGCCCTGCCATTGGCTGCCCACCTCCATTGGGCCAGGAAGTGATCACATATGAAAATATAGACATTTATATGATGTATATATAAATGAGTGTAGAAATACTTAGAAACGCATATTTAATTTATTTCTAAATAGGTAGAATATTTTTATATATTTACTTCTATATATGTACTTATGCATAGATATTTGTAGATATATAAACATTGGTAAAGCTGTAGAAAGTAAATGCAGATAGCCATAAAGGCATAGGTATAAAAGAGACCAAACCTCTGTTCAACAAGAGCTAAGGGAGCGAGCAATTAAAGTCTGACTGTGAACAGAAACAAAAGGAAAAGGCCCAGTCGGATTCCACCAGAAGGTCAGAAGCCCTGATAGGTCTGGGGTGGGGGGGACAGAGGGAGGGCATCTGCCCAATAGCCACAGCAGGGCCCTGGGCTCTGTCCCAGCCACCCTGACCAGCCTGGCATGAGGGGCAATTTGGGGGGGGATGGGTAAGGGTGAGATGCACACCTACAGCCATGGTGTGTCACAGGGGAGGCACCCTGGTACCTGCACAGCCCCCCTCTCAGCCCAGCTCTCTTTCTCCTCCTCTGCAGCTGCACCCAGGACGGCAGCACCAACCCCTCGAGCAGGTAACCTGTCCTCCCCACCAGCGCTGGGTCTTCTCGGGGCCAGCAGTGATCCAGAGCTGGAGGGAAGGGGCTCCTTGCCAGGGTGTGAAACTCCCAGTAGAGGGCACCGGGATGTCAGTGGGGGGAGCACTGGGGAGGGCTGTCGTTTCTCCAGCAGGGTGGGAGCTTCCACATCACTCATCTCCTGGGGTCCCCTTCCCCTTGGTGTATAATGGGGGTCAGGAACGGGGTGTTCCATCCCCACACCTCTGCCAGGCTTGGTACTGCCCTTTCTGTGCTCCTGCCATGCAGATCCCACGCGGGGCGTCCAACTGGCAGCGGGAGACTCTATTGCCCGTCATCATGTGCATCATCCTGGGGGCCCTTCTCTGCCTTCTCCTGGCCCTCCTGGCCGGGCAAGTGCGAAGCGCCAGGGCTGGGCGCAGAGGTGGGTCCGGAGGAAAGACGCCTCCTCTCAAGGCCAGGGCTGCTGTGAGGTGTCAAGGAGCGGCCAAGGCAGAGCTGGGGAGACAAGAGTTTCTGCTGCCTGCTGTCCCCTGTCCCACCTCATTGACTTCCTGACCATGGGCCACCAGCAGCAAGGGGTAGAGAGAGTCCAATCCTGGTGGGAGTTTGCTCCGGGGCAAGGAGAGAAATGGCAGAGCTGGTCGGGGGAAATGGGAGCAGAGGGGAGACAGACGAGGACATCACCCCGGCAGTGCTCTGGGCAGCTCTGGAGGGGGCTCTGTGTAAGGGGAGATGCCAGGAGGAGGAGCGAAGGGCAGCAGGGTCCATGCCCATGGCTTCAGGCCCCCAGGCTGTTCCTCTGTCCAAGCCTGAGCTCCCCCGGGGGGGGGTGGGGGGGGGAAAGTGGGATCTGTCCCAGCTCAGCACAGGGACCTGACCCAGGGGCCAGAGGGGCATGGGGGCTGTTTCTGAGGGGACGGTGCCAGGTTTGCCCCAGACATCTGCATGGGGACATTGCCCTCACGGAGGCAGTGGGATCAGTGAGCAGACAGCTCAGTGGGGCTGTGCTGTGGCCATCGCCTTTTGCTGTCCCGGGGGAGCAAAGCTGGGGCAGCAGAGCGGGATCCTGTCCCCTCTCTGCCTGTCCCTGGGCCAGCCCTGCCCCTGTCCGCAGGCTCTGGGAGAGCTTGGGAGCCCTTCCCTGAGGCCATCTATGAGGAGATCGAGTACAGCCCAGCATTGGGGAAGCAGGCGAGGTTCAGTGGCTCAGGTGAGTGTGGGTCCCTCGTGGGGGCACATCTGCCAGGCTCTTCCCCCTCTACCCCCATCCACGGCTGAGCCCCTGCAGTCCCCTGGCCCATGGTGTCTGCAGCGCTGGGGCTGTGGGGAGAGCAGCCAGGTCCTGGGCCCAGAGGAGCTTCCTCCCCAAACTTCTTCCCATCCCAGCCAGGGACAGCCCCTCTCTGCCTGCCCCTGCACCCCTGGGTGAGACCTGAGGGGTGAGGGAAGGGGCTGTTGTGGTGCAGCTCGTGGAGCCCCTGGGAGCCCGAGTTTGTCCCAGGGGAGCAGGCTGAGTCCTAAGCCTCATCCCCACTCAGCTCTGGCTCTGTGGGTCCCCCGTCCCCAGCAGCACTCAGCACCAGCCTGCTCAGCAGAGCGCACTCCCATAACACCCGCTGCGCCTCTCGCCAGGCTCCTATTCCCAGGGTCCCTGACCAAGCTGCAGCCCTACCCCGGGGACAGCAAGGAGGACGATGGTCCGGGATCAGCACCAGGTAATAGGCTGTGAGAAGGAGTGGTACAGCGCTGTCACTGAGTGTCACCATCGGAGGTGGGGAAGAAAGAGCAGGGGAGTCTCCTGTGCTGCCATCAACACCAGTGTCTGTGCCCCATGTCCCCACTCATCCTCCCATCCTCTGCTCTGCCCATGTATCTTCTCTGTGTCATCTGCTCCCCTCTCCTTTTAGATGTCCCTGTCCTGCCTGGGGGTGACCCAGCCGATGGCTATGATGATGCCAGGGAGGTTTGTGAGCCTGGGGAGGATCCTGCCCGTGGGCAGGGAGACTGCGAAATGCCCAGGGCACGCGAGGAGGCAGCAGGAGCCAGGGATGCCCCCGGAGGTGAGAGGGAAAGATGGTGCTGCTGGTTTAGGAGGTTCCATCCCTGATGCCACATGAATCACTGCTGTTCCCAGAGCCCAACCTCCTGGGGTGGGGGAACGTGCCCCAGGAGTTTTCCCTGGGGACCTGGTGGTGGGAGAGGGAGCTGAGCATGTCAGGAGTGGTGAGGGGAAGGGAGGAGGGTGATGGACAGAGCAGGAGGGGCACCCCGTGGGGCGACCGAGCCATGGCCTGCCTTGCTGCTTGCAGGGGCAAACCTGCACTCGCAGAGAAGTGCTGGGGCCCCTGGAGCTGAGGGAGATGCCTGCTGCCTGTCCCCAGAGAGCACAGGTGTCCTGGTTTCGGCTGGGATAGAGTTAATTTTCTTCACAGAAGCTAGCATAGTGCTGTGCTTTGGATTCAGTGCTAGAAGAATGTTGATAACACGCTCATGTTTTTAGTTGTTGCCAAGCAGTGCTCAGACTGTTCAAGGACTTTTTGAGCTTCTCCTGCTCGGCCAGGTGCATAACAAGCTGGGAGTACAGCACAGCTAGGACCCAAACTGTCCAAAGAGCTATTCCATACCATATAACGTCATGCTTGGGGGGGTTTGTCAGTCGGGTCGGTCGAGTCGGTCGGTCGGTCGCGGGCAGAGTGGTCGCAGCTCGGGCTGTGTGATCGCGGCCCGGGGGGAGTGATTGCTGCTCGGGACGGGCTGGGCATCGGTCGGCGGGTGGTGAGCAATTGCATTGTGCATCACTTGTTTTATATATTCTGTATATTTTCTTACCACTATTATTATTATTATTATTATTGTTATTCTTCTCTCTTATTAAACTGTCTCTATCTCAACCCACGGGTCTTACTTTTTTTTCTTTTGTCCGATTCTCTCCCCCATCCCACTGAGGGAGGGGGGGAGTGAGCAAGCGGCTGCGTGGTGCTTAGTTGCCAGCTGGGTTAAACCACGACAGTCCTATTTTGGCGCCCAACGTGGGGCCCGAAGGGTTGAGATAATGACAGATCTGAACATTTCTAAAACGCATTTGTGATAAGCATTCGTTATATTAGTCTAATAGTCGCTGATTGCAATGTTGTTTTATTTGCTCTCAGAGTTGCTGTCCTTGTTCACAGCGTTCTTTTATATATCACCTTACCTTCTGTGTGCACTCCCTGTGCTGCTGGCTATCACTTTTCGCAAGTGGATTAAAGTTGCTGTCCTGCTGTATTGTATAATACTGGCTTATGCTATGATAAAACTATTGGTCATCACATTAAGCTCATATTTTTACTCAGTATTGCTGTCACCTCTGTATTTTGGGAACCATCTATTGGGAATTATGAATAATTACACATTTTACTTTTTATCCTCGGAGAGCCAGCCTGTGGGGGAGTCACCTTACTCCATCTTCCCCTTCTTCTCTGAGATAATTACAACAGTTCTTGAGAATGTTGAATATCCTTGGAATGTTCCAACTAGCATGGCCCTATTGCTAGGTCTCCTGAATATAGTTCAGCTTTTACTCAGGGTTAGACTCCTACGTAAATTATATACCATCCAAAGATTGATTCCTGCAGCAGGCCCTGCAGCTACTGCAAACTCAGTGACACCCACTGTAGCTCCTCCAACTGCAGACACAGGCACTGCAGCTACTTCAACCCCTGTGACACCCACTGTAGCTACTCCAGCTGTGGGCACAGGCACTGCTGGTACTCCAGCCCCTGCAACACCCGCTGTAACTACTCCAGCTGTGGACGTAGGCACCGCTGCTACTCCAACCCCTGCGACAGGCACCGCTGCTACTCCAACCCCTGCAACCTGCACTGCAGCTACGCAAACCCCAGCAACAGGCATTGCAGCTAAGACAAGGAGCAAACCTGTGCCAGTATCAGTTGCCCCTATACACAAGAAGAAATCTTGGAAGCGAAAGTCAACTCGTTTAGAAAGGGAGGATGAATCAGGGCCATCACAAAAGGAGGAGGAAGAGGAAGAGCTCATAAATGAGACAGAAACTACACGGTCTCTATCCTTGGGTGAGCTGCGAGATATGAGAAAAGATTTCAGCCGTCGTGTAGGAGAGCATCTTGTCACCTGGTTGCTCCGATGCTGGGATAATGGCGCCAGTAGCCTGGAACTGGAGGGTAAAGAAGCCAAACAGCTGGGATCCCTTTCTAGGGAAGGGGGCATTGACAAAGCGATTGGAAAAGGGACACAAGTCCTCAGCCTCTGGAGACGACTACTGTCAGCCATGAAGGAAAGATATCCCTTCAAGGAAGATGTCATACATCGCCCAGGCAAATGGACCACCGTGGAGAAAGGCATCCAGTACCTGAGGGAATTGGCTGTCCTGGAAGTGATTTATAGTGACCTGGACAATGACCAGTTGCCTAAAGATCCAGATAGTGTCCAGTGCACACGACCCATGTGGCGGAAGTTGTTACAGAGCGCACCAACATCATATGCCAACACATGGGCAATAATGAACTGGGAAGTTGGACGGGGACCAACAGTGGATGAAATGGCTAGCCAGCTCCGGGAATACGAAGAAAGTATCTCTTCTTCCCTCGTCTCTGCTGTGGAGAAACTGTCCCAAAAGGTTGAACGACTCGAAAAGCGTATGCCCTACTCCTCTCCTGTACAGACCAGTATCTCAGCCATTAGAAGTAAGCGCCCTTCTGCTCAAGGAAAAGAATATCGAGGGTACACACCACGGGGCACTCTATGGTTTTACCTGCGTGACCATGGAGAGGACATGAGGAAATGGGACGGAAAACCTACCTCGACCCTAGAGGCACGAGTACGCGAGTTGCAAAGAAAACCAAGCACAAAAGGGGGCTCTTCCAAGAAACTTGTTGCTCCAATTTCCAAAGACGGGGTAGATCATCGTTTTTTCAGACAGAATAGAAGAGCTGATCTTAATTCTGATTGTGATGAAGGAACTTCTGACTCATACACACAAACGATGAGCAACAGTGACCAAGATTAGAGGGGCCCTGCCTCCAGCCAGGTGAAGGAAAGGGACAACAGGGTTTACTGGACTGTGTGGATTCGATGGCCTGGCACGTCAGACCCACAGAAGTATAGAGCTCTAGTAGACACCGGTGCACAGTGTACTCTAATGCCATCAAGCCATATAGGGGCAGAATCCATTTGTATTTCTGGAGTGACAGGGGGATCTCAAGAGCTGACTGTATTGGAGGCCGAAGTGAGCCTAACCGGGAATGAGTGGCAAAAGCACCCCATTGTGACTGGGCCAGATGCTCCGTGCATCCTTGGCATAGACTACCTCAGGAGAGGGTATTTCAAGGACCCAAAAGGGTACTGGCGGGCTTTTGGTATAGCTGCATTGGAGGCAGAAGAAATTAAGCAGCAGTCTACCTTGCCTGGTCTCTCAAAGGACCCTTCTGTTGTGGGGTTGCTGAGGGTTGAAGACCAACAAGTGCCGGTTGCCACCACAACAGTGCACAGGCGGCAATATCGCACCAACCGAGACTCCCTGATTCCCATCCATAAGCTGATTCGTCGACTGGAGAGCCAAGGAGTGATCAGCAAGACTCGATCACCCTTTAACAGTCCCATATGGCCAGTGAGAAAGTCTGATGGAGAGTGGAGACTGACAGTAGACTATCGTGGCCTGAATGAAGTTACGCCACGCTGAGTGCTGCCGTGCCAGACATGCTAGAACTTCAATACGAACTGGAGTCAAAGGCAGCCAAGTGGTATGCCACAATTGATATTGCAAATGCTTTCTTTTCAATCCCTTTGGCAGCAGAGTGCAGGCCACAGTTTGCTTTCACTTGGAGAGGCATCCAGTACACCTGGAATCGACTGCCCCAGGGGTGGAAACACAGCCCTACCATTTGCCATGGACTGATCCAGACAGCACTGGAACAGGGTAATGCTCCAGAACATCTGCAATATATTGATGACATCATTGTGTGGGGCAATGCAGCAGCAGAAGTTTTTGAGAAAGGGAAGAAAATAGTCCAAATCCTTCTGAAAGCTGGTTTCGCTATAAAACAAAGTAAAGTCAAAGGACCTGCACAGGAGATCCAGTTTTTAGGAATCAAATGGCAAGATGGACGTCGTCAGATTCCAATGGATGTGATCAACAAAATAACAGCTATGTCTCCACCAACTAGCAAAAAGGAAACACAAGCTTTCTTGGGCATTGTGGGTTTTTGGAGAATGCATATTCCAAATTATAGCCAGATTGTAAGCCCTCTCTACCAAGTGACCCGGAAGAAGGATGATTTCAAATGGGGCCCTGAACAACGACAAGCCTTTGAACAAATTAAACGGGAGATAGTGCATGCAGTAGCCCTTGGGCCGGTCCGGGCAGGGCAAGATGTAAAGAATGTGCTCTACACCGCAGCCGGGGAGAATGGCCCTACCTGGAGCCTTTGGCAGAAAGCACCAGGGGAGACTCGAGGCCGACCCCTAGGGTTTTGGAGTCGGGGATACAGAGGATCTGAAGCCAACTATACTCCAACTGAAAAAGAGATATTGGCAGCATATGAAGGGGTTCGAGCTGCTTCAGAAGTGATTGGTACTGAAGCACAGCTCCTCCTGGCACCCCGACTGCCGGTGCTGGGCTGGATGTTCAAAGGGAAGGTCCCCTCTACACATCATGCAACTGATGCTACGTGGAGTAAGTGGGTCGCACTGATTACACAACGGGCTCGAATAGGAAACCTCAGTCGCCCAGGAATCTTGGAAGTGATCATGGACTGGCCAGAAGGCAAAGATTTTGGAGTATCACCAGAGGAGGAGGTGGTGCGTGCTGAAGAAGCCCCATTATATAATAAACTGCCAGAAAACGAGAAGCAATATGCCCTGTTCACTGATGGGTCCTGTCGTCTTGTGGGAAAGCATGGAAGGTGGAAGGCTGCTGTATGGAGTCCTACAAGACAAGTTGCAGAGACTGCTGAAGGAGAAGGTGAATCAAGTCAGTTTGCAGAGGTGAAAGCCATCCAGCTGGCTTTAGATATTGCTGAAAGAGAAAAATGGCCAGTGCTCTATCTCTATACTGACTCATGGATGGTGGCAAATGCTTTGTGGGGGTGATTGCAGCAATGGAAACAGAACAACTGGCAGCGCAGAGGCAAACCCATCTGGGCAGCCGCATTGTGGCAAGATATTGCTGTCTGGGTAGAGAACCTGGTTGTAAAGGTACGTCATGTAGATGCTCATGTACCCAAGAGTCGGGCCTCTGAAGAACATCAAAACAACCAGCAGGCAGATCAGGCTGCTAAGATTGAAGTGGCTCAGGTGGATCTGGACTGGCAACATAAGGGTGAATTGTTTCTAGCTCGGTGGGCCCATGACACTTCAGGCCATCAAGGAAGAGATGCAACATACAGATGGGCTCGTGATCGAGGGGTGGACTTAACTATGGACGCTATTGCACAGGTTATCCATGAATGTGAAACATGTGCTGCGATCAAACAAGCCAAGCGGTTAAAGCCTCTCTGGTATGGAGGACGGTGGCTGAAATACAAATATGGAGAGGCTTGGCAGACTGATTATATCACACTCCCACAAACCCGCCATGGCAAGCACTATGTGCTCACCATGGTGGAAGCGACCACCGGATGGTTGGAAACATATCCCGTGCCCCATGCCACTGCCCGGAACACTATCCTAGGCCTTGAAAAACAAGTCCTGTGGCGACATGGCACTCCAGAAAGAATTGAGTCAGACAACGGAACTCACTTCCGAAACAGCCTCATAGACAAATGGGCCAAAGAGCATGGCATTGAGTGGGTCTATCACATCCCCTATCAAGCACCAGCCTCTGGGAAAATTGAACTATACAATGGACTGTTAAAGACTACACTGAAAGCAATGGGTGGAGGAACATTCAAACATTGGGATACACATTTAGCAAAGGCTACTTGGTTAGTCAACACTAGAGGATCTGCCAACCGAGCTGGCCCTGCCCAATCAAACCTCTTACGTACTGTAGAAGGGGATAAAGTCCCTGTAGTGCATGTAAAAAATATGCTGGGGCAGAGAGTCTGGGTTTCTCCTGCCTCAGGTAAAGGCAAACCCATCCGTGGGATTGCTTTTGCTCAAGGACCTGGCTCTACTTGGTGGGTGATGCGGAAGGATGGGGATATCCAATGTGTACCACTAGGACATTTGATTTTGGGTGAAAATAGCCAATGAACTGAATTGTATGGTGTTAGTTGCTGTATAATACAGTATGTCATCATTTTTACTATTGCTGTATGTCATATCAATGGTATAACAGTAAGGATCACCCAGATTAAGAAGAATGAATTTTGAAGAAACTAAGGAAGTACAGCGGATGGAACCAGAACTGACTTCAGCAAGCAACAACCCAACACCAGACCCCATCTCTCCTGCCCTGAAAGACTGTTACGACAGATGGAGCCCAAAACTGTGGACTAAATGAACCCAATGGACATTTCAGAGGGATGGTCCATAGACTAAGAGAATGATATCTGTGTATGTACCAAAAAGATGAGAAAATGGTGGTGATTAATTGGAATGTATTGTAAGGACCTAAGCATGACGTAAATGGTATAGAATAAGGGGTGGAATGTCCTGGTTTCGGCTGGGATAGAGTTAATTTTCTTCACAGAAGCTAGCATAGTGCTGTGCTTTGGATTTAGTACTAGAAGAATCTTATTAAACTGTCTTTATCTCAGCCCTCGGCTCTAACCTTTTTTCCCCTTCCCGATTCTCTCCCCCATCCCACTGAGGGAGGGGGGGGAGTGAGCGAGCGGCTGCGTGGTGCTTAGTTGCCAGCCGGGTTAAACCACGACAGAGGAGCAGCGCCTGTCATTCCTTGATGGCTCATCAGTAAACGAGACAGGGAGGTCTGTTTCCTCTCACGGCCTGTGCTCGTCTTCCTCCCTTTCATCGTCATCCCCATTTCTGCGAGGCCTTCAGCAAGCTCATGCCAAGAAGAAACATTCTCCATGTCCCCGTACAGCACCCAATGCCTTCTGTCCCTCAGCCGCCAGCAGCAAGGTCTCCCAGGCCTCGGTGACGTGTGATGGGGTTCAGCAGTGGAGGAGGCTGGAGTCAGGGATGGCAGGCGAGAACCTGGCCTGTAGAAGTGCATGGGCGTGCAGGGCCGAAGGCTGTGCTGCTGAGAGAAGGGACTGACGGCCTCGCAAGGCTGCTCCCTATCAGCTTTGGAAGGTCACAGAGACCGGGAGAGGCCCTAGGTGACCAGGGAAAGAGAGGTGTTGTACCCATCATCAGACATGGCCGGAAGGTCTGTCTGGAGCAAGTCAGCCAGTCAGCCTCACTTCCTCCAGTCTCTGGTAGTACTCCTCACCTAAGGAGACCTCCTGAAACCCATTTCTGGGCACCGTGCGAATGAGAAGCTGGCTTGGGACAGTCAGCGTGGATTTGCCAAGCATGAGGCATGCCTCGCCAACCTGATTGCCATCGGGGAAGAGCTGCTTAGCCTTCTGGGCAAGGCAAGAGCGCCAGGAGTCCTTGACCTTGACTTTGGCAAGGCTCTCAAGTCTCCCACAATGCTCTTGTCCCCAGGATGGAACATTGTGGGCTGGAGGGGTGTGCAACTTGAGGGGTAGAAAGCTCCTTGGATGACGGGGCTCAGAGGGCACCTGCCGAAACTACAGCTCTCCTCCCAGGGGCAGCTGGTGATAGGGTAGCGTTCAGCCTTGGATGGAGTCGACCACCAGGTTTGGGCCTCATTCCCAAGCAATCTGGCTCCCAGAAGCCCCAGTGCCAGGGCACTTGGGGGGCCTCTACTGGCCTCACACCAGCCACAGCCCGGGCCTTGATCAGGACCCCCCAGGAGCCATGCCAGGGACGGCGGCTTCTGGATGTCCCATCTTTGCTCTTCACTCAGGGACTCCTCCTGAGCTTATTTTCCTCCCATCACTCACACGCTTATATCCAGTGGGTGGCCACCTCCATCTGAGGTCGCAATGGGTCCAGAGGGTCCAGGAAGGCAGCATGCACCCACACCCGCCTTCACTGACTCTTCCAGGCCCATTCCCTTGGCCGTGCTTGTGTTGGGTAGCATCAAGGCTCTCAGGGAATGGGTAGGGCTTGTGGTAGTGAACACACACCCCCCCACCCCTCCACACCCCCCACTTCTCTTTTCTCCTGGACCCCTTAACCATTTCAGAAACTCATCTCCGGTCTTGGCCGTGGTCTAAAGAGGCGGACGATTGGGTGCCACTGTCCGCACTCCAAACTCATACATGGCCCGGATTGTGGTGCAGACTGGAAATTTACTGATGACTAAAGCCAATCATCTCACGAGTGTGTAAATGAGGGGTCCTAAGGAGGCCCTTTCAGCTCTCCGGGACCACAGCGGGCTGCGACCAGCATCTCCTTCCGAGTGCGACACCTCTCGGAGCCAGCAGACACTTCAGTTTGCTAAAATCAGAGGTCCATTGCCAAAGACTGACAGTGGAGCCTTGCCTGAAAGCCTTCCCTCTGTGAGGCTCAACCCTTGCCCCTTGAGAAACACCATGACCTTTGATGTGAGTATTGAACTGAACTGGAGATCAAGCCTGGGACTAATATCAGGTGTGGCCGCACTGAGACTTCTCTCTGAAAAGGAGTTTGGAAAACAAGGGGGTCTGCTCGGGCCCTGGTGGCTCAGTGTGAGGGTCCTCCTCATCCCTTCCACCGTCAGTCTCCCTGTGAATTTTTCCAACACAAGTGTCCTAAATCCAGGTGTGTAAATCCGACAAATTGGCGTAGTCAGCAGGATCCGAA
>CM067105.1:789755-814755 GCA_034008185.1 Gorsachius magnificus | reverse complement strand
GCAGTGTTCAAAGCCTTTTTCCCTTTTCCAGCATCCCCCCAACATGTATCCAGTAAACCCGTAAATCCCTTCAATCAGGTTTCCCAAGCCCAAATTATGTTTTCGACAACTTTTCCCCATTTTTTTGGGACCCCTCTTTAAAAATTTCCCTTTGCGCCCCTCTTTCCAGGGGCCCTTAAATCTTTTACAAAAAAGGGAAACCTTTACTGCTACCCAAAACCCCCAAATCTTTTTCCTACGGGCTTTTTTGAAAGGAGCTTGCAAACTTGTCCCTGCATCCCCTTGTTTTCCCACCCTCCTCCCTGCAATGGGACTAAACCCCTCTGCTACCCCATCAACTCATTCCCAAAAAAATTTGTTCCCACCCCCTGCTATCAATGCTTAAATCCGGGTCAGCCCCCACGCCTGGTGAGGAGGTACCTTTATTTTTTCCCAAAATCATCCCCCTTTCTGATCGGGCGTTTTAAACATCATTTGCCAAAAAAACAGGCCAAACAGCATCGCTTAAAATTTTTTAAACCAAATTTTTTTCTGCCCTTTTCCAAACCCAAAAACCATAAAATCTTGTGGGAGCACCCCACTTTGGGCCCCCGCTGCGGGGGTTCTGGATTTTTTTTTCCCTATAAAAAACCCCAAAAAAAAACCCAAAACTTGATAATTCCCCCTTTTCCCTTCCCTTTTTACGAATATAACTTTAATTTTCAAAAGGGGGGTTTAAATGGGCATTGTTCCACTCCTTGGCCTTTTTTTTTTCCCCCTTCATCTAGATAAAAATTTGGACCCCCAAAAGGGTTACAATATTAAATTTAACGGGTTTCCCCGCATTAAAGGATCCCTTTCCCAAATATTTTTTCCCAAGGGACTAAAAAATAAAACCTCAATGGGGTTGACCCATGGTTTTTCCCCCCATACTTTGGGATGTTCCATTACCCACTAAAAATTTAAACCAAAAATTTTTGGGGACTTCCAACCCCTATCCTTTAAACCAGGGATTTCTAACCACAAATCCTTGCCGGGACCCTAGCCCAACCCGGTGGGGGTTTATTGCCTCATCTGACAGGAAAGGCTTTACCATGGGGACTCAAACCCCGGGAAGAGGTACCTCACAGCACCCAAAACTCTTTTGTAGTTTTTGGGCTGAAATCTTATAACCCAGACGGGGGGGATTTTTTGAACCCAAAATTTCCAAGGGGGGGATTCCAACCCCTCCATTCCCCCCTTAAAAAAATTTGGCCTTTATTACCTGTCCAAAGGGACTTGCCCCTTTTTCCCCTTCAGCCCAGGGGTTCAGATGTTCTTTTCCGGAATAAAACCCCTTTGGGGGGCTGGCTGGAGGTCCCGGACCCCGCAATCTTTTTTGAATTCACAAGCAGAGCCCCCTCGGGTCACCAAAGCTGTAAAACCAAAATTTTGGGAATAAACCCCCCTAACCCGATGTAGTTTTAAAAAGGCAGGGTTTTTTGTTAAAGGGCCCCGGATGAAAGGGGGGTTTTTGGCTCCCCCAAAAGGGCGTACACCCCCGGGGCACATTACATAACGAAAATTTTTAAAATTATTCGACTACATAAATTTACAAAAAATTTCCCAAATAACCCATACATATTCATAATATTTCCAGAACTATTTGCCCAAATTTTTACATGGTCGTTACCCCATGTTTTCCTTGAAACTTAAAGGGGGGCTTCTGGGGGGCCCTCTGGGGGTCTCAGGGGGCCCCTTTTTATTTTTATCCCTTCCTATAGGCATGGGGCAGAAATTTCCCTTGCCTTAGGGGAATTTTTTTTTTCCTTTTTCAGGGAGCACAGCCCCCTAACAATGATATCCCGGAGGGATTGATTGCCCTTTTTCTCTTAATTATTTTCCCTCCACCTGGGTGGCGAGATGGACTAGGGGCTGTACTGAGGGGCACAGCAGCCCCAACCATACGGGAATATAGGCAACTTTGTCACAGAATCCCCAAATCCCAGAATGGAAAGGGTTTGGGAAAGGGCCCCGGGGGGAATAAACTACCCAAACCCCTTGGGGGCTAAAGCAGGTTCCCTAGAGAAATTTTTTGCACAGGATTTTCATCCAGGGGGGGTTTTAAAATTCCCAGAGAAGAGACTCCAAAACCCCCCGGGGGCGGGAGCCTTTTTCCAGTGCTTTTCCCAACCCTAAAAGGGAAGGGGGTTTTCTTCCACATATTCACCTGGAACCTTTCTGCTTCCTTTTTTTGGCCCATTGCCCCTTTTTCCTGTCCGGGGAAACCACGGGGGAAAGATTTTTGGTTTTCCACCCCTTGTGAAAAATCCCCCCTTTAGATTTTTGGGTGCATGTTAAAATGAATCCCCTCTCAGCCTTTTTTCTCCCCGGGTAAACAAGCCCACCTCCCCACCCTTTCCTTGAAAGGGGGGGATGGCCCCAAATATGGAAAACAGGGGAACCCCCTTTCCCACCCCTGTCTGGCCCCCGGGCTAGGCCATTGGTCCCTTTTTTTGGGCTCAGCACCTCAGTTTGGGGGCACCAAGCCCAAGCTCGGGTTTTTGTCCCCAGGCAAACCTGGTCCCCAAGGGGCCAAGTCCCCCATTTTTTGAAAAATGCGGGTTCCTTGAGAGTAGGGGACATGCGGGGAGGGGGTGGCACAGGGGCAAATGAAAAAAATTTAAAATGAGGAACCCACAAAGACAGCAAAACCCAAGGCCAAAAAAAAGCAAAACTGGGCTGGGGGCCCCAAAGGCGGGAAAGTAGGCTTTTGCTGCCTAGATTTGGTCTCGGGTGCCGGGCCCCCTGAGCCCCCTTAAATGGGGTAAGGGCTAAAACTCCGGGGGGGGAAAAGGGGGTGGGGGGCGGGGGGGGAAAATTTTCCAAGGGGGGGGGCCTTTGGATGGGGGAATCCGGGAAACCCACTGTAAAAAACCATTAGGAACCCCCCCTTTGATTGGGGGGGGCCACCAAAAAAGGGCTGACAAAGGACCCCTGAAAGAAAACCAACACTGTTTTGGGGGGGTTTTGGGGCCCAAATGACGGGGAGACCCCAGTGGGATGGGTTTTTCCTTTTCCCAAAAACTGTTTCGGGGCGGGGGTCAGGGGGCACTTGGGTCCTTTTGCTGGCCTCACGCAGTGGTGGGATTCAGTCCGGGGCCAACAGAAACCAAATCTCGGGAAAATGTCCTTTTGGGCTTGCGAAAAAGGCCCTTTGGAAGTGCCTGCAGCACGCCGGGGTTTGGTCTGCCTCGGGGCCCAGGGAAGGGGTGTCCGGCCAGCCAAAAGGCAACGGACCGGAGAGTCCCAAACCCACCCTCAGGGGGAGCTCTACGGGCCCCCGTGTGTGACCATTGAAAAGGGGCTGCCGGGAATTTAGTTTAGTTATTGTGGGGGGGGGCCCCCGTGAGCCCAACTCCCATCACGGGTTGATGGAGATCGGGGAAAATAGAGCTAAAGGAGAAGAGGAAAGAGGGGACTGAGCGGCTTTTTGGTCACCTGACCCCTCGTTAGGTTGTTTGGGACAAAAGGGAAAATGGGGAAAGGGGTTTAGTTGCCCCTAAATAAAAAAATTCCCTGCTGTCCTCTTCTAGCCCGGGGAATACAAAGCCCCAACGGGGGGGGGAGATGCCCTTAAAAAGGACCATCTGTTTCCCTTTTCCCTCACAAGGGTAAAAGGGGGTTTTCTTTCTTTTGTAACTGTCTGGTTGTGCTGCAAAAATGAGGGGGAAAAGGGAAAAGGTAAACCCTATCCCCAAAATCTATTTTTTCCCCGGAAAAAATTAAACGGGTGCTGGGAAAAAAGTTTCTTTCCCCCAAGTTTAGGGAGGGAACATCGGGGATCCCTTTCAAGCCCGGGTGCCCACAGCGGGTTTTCCCCTTTTGGGACCCCCGGGGGAAATTTGGGGAGGGGGGCCCAAGGGAGCAGAGCGGGGCGGGGCCCTCCGGGGATGGAGGGAACTCATCATGGCAAGGGGGCACCCCTCCCCGAGAGACACTCTTCTCAGGACAGCTCCCTTGAAAAAGCGCAGCAGGCTGGGGGGCACTGCCTGCAGGCACGGGGGGGAGACAGCGAGGCAGAGAGAGGCAAAAGGGATTTTGGGGGTTTAAGGATGTTTGAGAGCTCATGGAGAACATAATTTCTGGGGCTGAAGGGGCATTGAAATCTGCAGATCCTAGGGGGCCCTTCTCCAAAAGGGCGGGACATCCCACAGCCTACATGAAAAGGTAAGTAAAACCCCTTCAGATTTTGGGGTTGCAGAGGGGGTGGAGATACGAGTCTCAGGGGCTAAGGGAAGGGGTGCCCCTGCAAAAGGGATGGCGGGGCAAGTAAAAAAGGGGTAAATTTTCCCTGGGAAAAAAGTTTGATTTTCCTCAAAAAAAAGCCCTCCCCTAACTTGTCACGGGTTTTTTTTCCCTCCTATAAAAGTGCCCCATTGCGAGAGGAAAAAAAAGCCCCAACAGCAGTTCCATCTTTAAGTTCCCCCTGGGGGCATTCGCAGACCAAAAAGGGAGCTCCCAGCTCTTGCATTTTTCTGGCCTTTCCCGGGGCACTACCGGGCCCTCCCCCTCCGGGGAAAACACCCCCATCATCACCGCCAACCCCCTTCGCCAAACCCCCCCTTTAAACACCCCATGTATTTCCTTCCCTCCCAACCTCTCCCTTTCCCTTGACCTGGGATCCATTAAACCCTCTTTTCCCCAAATCCTTTGGCCCAAATTTTTTCCCTTTTTTGGGACACCGGGGCCTTTTTCCCACTCAGGATGTTTTTCCCCGGGTTTATTTCTGTTTATTTTTTTGTTACCCCGGCAGAATATTATATTCTCAAAAATTTTCAGGGCCTAAAACCCGCTACATTGCCACCTGAAAAACCCCCAAATTTTAAACTAGGGGGCCCCCTGCTGGGCAAAAAGACTTGTGCCCCAAAAGGGCAGCAGCTCCCCTGGGCAGTGGGTTCCCCCAATGCGGGTCCGCACACTGCCAGAAATTTTTTTCCATACCTCGTGTAAGGGAAATGCTGTGGCCCAAATTTTCTTCTTTTGAGACCCCCAAAGACCCCTCAAGCTCCCCTGCTCACACTTCAACCTCCGGGAAATTTTTGGGGCTTTTTTGTGCTTGGTTTTTTTTTCTTTTTTTTGGGTTTTTTTGGTTTTCATTTGTCTGTCTTTTTGTCCCAGTTTCTACGGGGGCTGTGCTGGGGGGATCCCCTCTCGCAGGGACGGCACAAAAACCCTTTTTCCCCCCGTGCCTCCCTCCCCTTTGGCCGTGGTCCCCTTTTTTACCACCTTTTGGCCATTATTTCCTACCTAAAACCCCCCCCCATCCCCTTCCCCATTCCCGGGGATCTGGTGGTGGCAGTTCCCCCTACTCAGGGGGTGCCTCCAGAAAGTGAACCCCCCCTCTTATCTAAACCCCATGGGGAAAACCAGGAGCCAACGTGCCTCAAGAAGCTGATTCAATCAGTTTTGTTTTCTGAAAGCAATAAGTTTGGCCCATGTCTCTTCAAAAAGTTATTTCCATTGTGTCTGGGGAACCTCCTGTTTTTTGGGGGCTTTTTTACCCTTTTGATAATTCTATTTCTCCAGGAATGCCTGCTTTCATTTCCATTTCCCCAGGGGGCATGAACCCTGTCTGTCTGACCCAGAGGTTTTTTTGCACATGTGTCGGGGCCCCAAGGGAAACAGCTGGGTTTCCCCCGAAACAGCCCCTGTAATAAAGGGGGGGGTTTTTTGAGCAGGGGCCATTTACTTGGAGGTTTGTCCCCTTTTTCTAAAGATGGAGACAGGAAAAAGGCTGAAAAATTTTCCCCCTTCCCCACACCTCCTTTGGGCCGCTGGGGCGGGTTTGTTTTTCCATGGGCTGGGGGGAGGAGGGCAGGGGGTGATTTTTCATGTGATGGGACGGGGATTTAGCTTTCACTGGGGGCCCTTTGGGCTTTTTGGGGCCACTTCCACCCACTGGCCACTTCTCCCCCTTTTTTTAGGGGTTGATTTTTTTGCTGAAATGGCCGGATTTCCCTCCTGCTGCGGGGGGGCTCAGGGGCCTGCACGGGGGGAAAAATGCCAGTTTGGGTTTTGACCTTCTCCTTGCCGGGACCCGGCAGAGCCCTAAGCGGGGGATGTCTTTTTGAAACCCCACATGGGATGCCAATAGGGCGGGGTTAGTTTCCCGGGGGCCCTTGGGAAGCGTTTTTTCAAGTAGGAGAAAACCAAAGGGGGGATATGAACAAAAAAGGGGGGTGTCATGGCCCATCAGGGGAAAAGAGAAACTGTTCCTCAAAACCGAACACACCTTTCCAAAGCTGTGCCTGCACAGGGGGGCCCTAGGGGGGACCGGGTGGGGACAGCAGGGCGGCTGGTACAGGACGGGGCACTGGATTTTTATAAAGGGAAACTCCCAGGGGGGGCCACCGCAGTTGGGGGCCGGGAAAAAAAGGGTCAAGGGGCCGGGAGAAAAGGGAGCTTCAATTGCTTTGTAAGAGACCACCCTTTTTTGGGAAAAGGGGAAAAGGCGGGGGGGCCCCGCACCCCAAACCCCACCTGACAGTCCCTTTAGAGGAGGACAGGGAGAATACAGAGCCATTCCCCCTTTCACCGGGGGCCCTTTGGGTGGGAGGACAAAAGGCAGTGGGTGAAAGGTGAAAGGGGAGAGGTTCGGCCAGAATGTAAGGAAAACTTTTTTCCCCATGGGCTCAGCCATGCAGAGAGCTTGTGCAGTCTTGTCCTTGGCGGTTTTCAAACTCAGACTGAAACAAACCTTGCACAACTTGATCTGACCCTGTTTTTTCTGAGTTGGGCTGCAGTCTTCCTGAGGTCTCTTCAGCCTCTGTTCTCTTAGGGTCCCCTGAAGCTGGGCCCTGTTTCTACGTGGAACAGAGCAGACGGTCATGGGACATGAATCCTCCTGTGCTGTCAGTGACCACTGAAACCAACATCTAAAGCAGTGAAGAGGTCGATGCCTCATTGTGACTCACTCTGTGCAAAGACTGAGGAGTCCTGGGCAGGGAAGGTTTTTGGGGCATGGGCCTCTGTGCAACACACAAAATGATCTTGTTTTCATGCCCAGAGGCCTGCCAGGTGTCAGTTAATGTCAGTGAAAATGAAAGTTAGAAGAACCGAAGACAAAGATCCAAAGCAAAAAAGGTGTCAACACACTTTTCAGCTTTTTTTCAGTCTTTAGTGGGATTTCTGACTTCTCTTTTTAAAAAGGAAAGTGTTTTCCAGAACTGGGAAGGGCTGTAGGACACAAATGCCTTCAGCTGCAGGCACGCAGACACGTCATGCTAGTAGAGACGCCCTGGGAACCCCTGCCCAGCCTCCACCTGCAGCTTGCAAGGTGCTCTCGTCTCCCACAGGTCCTATGTGATAGATGCCAATCCCAGGCCAGCACCTCAGGGACACTGGGGCCCCTAAAAGTGGCACTGCCTGTTCATGGTCAGGCAACTCATGTCTGCCTGGAAAGGTGCAAAATTTCTTTTTAAAAACATTTAAATAAATAGAGAAGCACATTTTCACCAGGATCATTGGAGTCCTTTTAAGAAATGACAATGTTTTCTCACCCTGTCAGAATAGGAATTTCCTGGAAGTGAACCAATGAAAGGGAAGAAATATTGATCTCCCCTGTACTTGTATTACCACTACTCTGTCTATTATTTCATCTCCCGTGTCATTCTGGTGTTTCCAGCTCTCCTGATTAGATGGCCATGCCTAAGGACATCTTTTCAGCAGACTGTCTGGACGTATGCCCTTCCCATTGCTCTCAGGCTTCCTCCTCTGCTTGTCATCTGAACGTAAGAAAATACCTCTTTACGGTGGGTGCCCGATCACTGGATGTGTTTGCCCAAAGAGATTGTGGAATCTCCCTCCATGGAGGTATTCAAAGGTCGTCTAGAGCCAGTCCTGGACAACCTCGTCCAGATGACTGCGCTTGAGCGGGAAGGAGTTGGATTAGAGAGTCTCCAAGAGGCCTCTTCCAAGCCTCATTTTTCTGTGCTTTTAGAATGCCCTGCAGTGATTCTGAGCAATTTTCTGTGGTATCCCTGTGCTGGTTGGACTCCTGGTGCCCATGGAGCAGAGCCTCCTTTTGAGGATGAGCTCCTTCACTGTGCCATTCTGAGGACAGGCACAACCGCAGGTTACAAAGGCCAGCACGGCCTCAACACACAGCAGCCTCCACTTCTGTTGCCTCGAGTGCCCAGCCCCTTGCCCCTACTGGGTGTTGGTTGGGTGGCACCTCTGGAGGCCTCCAGCACCATGGTCTGGTCTATGCAGGGAGAACTTGACAGGTAGATCAGGCTGGTCAGGGATTTCTCCTGACCCAGCATGCAGCCAGTATCATGGTAGGTTTGATCTCCCCTTAAACTCATGAGAAATTTCCCTTTCTGCCCTTTCTGCTTCTTGTCCTCATTGTGTTTTGTCCTTTCCTCCTGTCCCTGCCCCCAGGCCAGATCCTCCCACCTACTCTGACCAAGCATCCTTGTACCAGGCCTGGCTGGGACGGAGTTAACTTTCTTTGTAGCAGCCCTGCTAATCGCTGTGCTTTGCATTGGTGGCTGAACCAGTGCTGATCCCACACCAGGGTTCTGGCGTTGCTGAACACTGCTCGCAGAGCATCAAGGCTTTCTCCCCCAAACACCTCCCACAAAAGTCAGTTGGCTTGGCAGGGGGCAAGGAAATGGGAGGGAAGACAGTGGGACAGCTGACCTGAGCTGACCAAAGGGCTCTCTCCATAACAATGGATGTTGTGCTCAGCAATAAAAACTCAGCAAAAGCCAGAGGAAGCGGTGGTGTTTGCTCTTACGCTGTTTGTCTTCCCAAGCCAGTGTTAGGCGTGCTGAGGCTCTGCACTTTAGCAAGTGGCTGAACATCTGCCTGGCCTTGGGAAGTGGTGTGTGAATTCCTCTTTTTGCTTTACTTGCACACATGGTTTTCCTTTTCTGATTCAGGTGTCATTCCATTGATCCATGAGACTTTCCTCCACCCTTCTAGTTTCTCCCCATCCTTGAGAAGAGGGCAGCTGAGTGAAAAACACTGGGTGTGTGTTTGACTACTGGCTGGGGCCAACCCACCACAACAGTCACAACCTACTCTCCAAGTGGGGCCTCACCAGGGTTTCTGGGACTGTGCAGCCAGGACGGGGTGACCAGCTCCAAGCAGAGATATGCACTGGGGGTCCCTGCATGGGCTCAGAGGAGGGCCTGTGGAGACACCCAAGACCCAGCGCAGAGGGACTGAGTTGGTGCCCATGGGCTGACAAGGGGGAAGAGCCAGGGGCTGTGAGGGGGAGCACAGAAGACGTCCAGCAGCTGCTGTGAACACCCGGGTTAGGAGTACCGTGCCTGGCGGTGCTCCTGAGAGAGGACAGCAGCACAGGAGAGGAGCCATCATGAGCTGTGGTGAAGGGCACTAAAGCTTGGCTATCAGTTTGGGGGTTCGCAGCAGGCAGTGCCAGTGGCTGCAGCCCACAGGAGAGCCCTGACCCTGTGGGCATCAGTGAGTCCTTTCTTGGCTGTGGAGAGCTGCTCTGCCTGCAGAGGGGGCGCTGAGACCATTGAGGTGGCTCTGCCCACCCAACGTCTCCCCCCCTAAGTCTCTCTTGGCTCCCTAGAACCGTCACAGTGACAAGGGGGAGAAGCCTGCCTGGCTGGGGCTGGTATGAGGGGATGGGGTCTGGAAAGAGGTTCCTGGGGCAGGTTCTCCTGTCTGATCATGCAGCAAGAAGCTGGGCTGGATATTTGGACTGAGGGACTCTTCTTGAGGGCCTCCATTGGCGTGGGAGGTGGTCTGCAGTTTCCCAAGTCCTCCTCTGCATGCTGCCTTTTCCAGTGAGGATCACAGAGGCTGTCAGCTCTGCAGAGGATGCAGGAGAGGCCTTGTCCTCCCTGTGGTCACAGCTGGAACCTTGGCTGAGAAGCCTTTTCTTGAGGTGGCTTTTGGGGTAAGGTTTGACACTTGGGGTGGGGAAGGTTGTCTCAAGGACATGTGCCGGGCACAGAGACTGAAGGACAGCAGCAAAATGATGTGGCTTCTGGGTCAGCCCTTTTTTCAGTGCAAGCCCTGACACAGGCCCCAGCCTTCCCCTCCATTCCACCATGCAGGAGGGATGATGGCACTAAGACAGGCAAGCGGTGGACACACGTCCCTCTCCAGGCACTTCCCAGGCCTGCTGGAGCACCAGGAGAACAAGGACTTCTGGCTCTGCACTGCGATCTGGCCTGGCGCTCCCAGCCCTCTCCCTGTGCTCCTCACAGGGCCCCGAGCTGGCAGTGGTGCTCTGCAGAGCAAGTGGGCTGCGAGGCCATGGAGTGACCCCATGCTGGCTGTTCTGGTCAGGCCCAGCTGGGCTGAGCATAGCCACCGAGCTCGTTCCCGGGGTCAAAAGCTGTGGGAGGAGCTCAGAGCATCTCTTGTGTATCAGGATGTTTTCTAGCGTACACATTGAACCATCCTTGGGCTTTTAGTGCAGGAGACATCAATCACCCTCCACTCTCCTTTTTATCATCTTGCTGAGTCCCCACAGCCTCTGCTGGCATGGCAAAGCCCTTGTTTGCTTGTGGATACTTAAATATAATGCTTTGGCTTTGGGTGACTCCACTTTGGATGGACCCTTCTTTTGGGATGGCCACCCCCAGGCACATTTCTTTGTAGATGCCCTCTGCTCCCCTGGGGTCTCCACTTTCCCCTCCAGAAAGCCGGGCAGCTACTATTCAGCTCTGCTGCATGCAGGACAGTGCTTGGCAGGGAATTTGGAGCCTGTTCACCATCTCCAGTGGCACTGGGCATCTACAGCTGAGAGCTGAGTCCAGCCCTCACTCTGCAAAACGTCTCCCAGGGCCCTCTCCCTGTGACTCCACTGAGAACCAAGCTCAGCAACAGGCCATGGCGAGTGCAGGTCCTGGAGCCTAGACCTGACTTCAGCAAAAAAAAAGAGCCCAGCCTTCAGGAGCTGCCATGGGGAGCTATCATTTATTATAGGATGCTCCTCAGGAAGCCAGCTCTGAGACTGTGATGACACATTTACCAAAGCAAGGCGCAGCCAGATAGTGCTTCTGGAGATGTAGAATGAATGCAAACATGCTTGTGTGAACATGATCATCATAGGAAAAACTGGAATTAACCAGTGAGGAGAGATGGGCAGCTTACTGTTGCTGAAGGTGAACCCATTGAATCAGTTTCCATCACGGCATCCTTGAGCTCCTGGTTCCTCATGCTGTAGATGAGGGGGTTCACTGCTGGGGGCACACGTGCTGACGAACAGGGAGACCACGGCCAGGTGAGGGAGGCACGTGGAAAAGACTTTGTGCTGTCCCTGCTGAGAGGGGATCCTCAGCACGGCCCTGAAGATCTGCACATAGGACACCACAATGAAAACAAAACACCCAAGTGCTAAACAGGCACTGACCAAAAGAAGCCCAAATTCCCTGAGGTAGGCATCTGAGCAAGAGAGCTTGAGGATCGGGGGCACTTCACAGAAGAACTGGTTCACAGCATTGCCCTGGCAGAGGGGGAGTGAAAATGTATTGGCAGTGTGAAGGAGAGAATTAAGAAAGCCACAGCCCCAGGCAGCTGCTGCCATGTGGACACAAGCTCTGCTGCCCAGGAGGGTCCCGTAGTGCAGGGGTTTGCAGATGGCAACGTAGCGATCATAGGCCATGACCGTGAGAAGATAAAATTCTGCTATGCCAAGAAGGTAAACAGAAAGAGCTGGGCAGCACAACCTTGATAGGAGATGGCCCTGGTGTCCCACAGGGAATTGGCCATGGATTTGGGGACAGTGATGGAAATGGATCCCAGGTCGAGGAGGGAGAGGTTGATGAGGAAGAAGTACATGGGGGTGTGGAGGCGGTGGTCGCAGGCTATGGCTGTGATGAAGAGGCCGTTGCCCAGGAGGGCAGCCAGGTAGATGCCCAGGAAGAGCCAGAAGTGTAAGAGCTGCAGCTCCTGACTATCTACGAACAGCAGGAGTAGGAACTCGGTAATAGTGCTGGTGTTGGACATTTGGTCCCTTTGGATATGGAACACCATGCAAAATAGAAATGGCAGTGACAATTTAGATGAGATTTCTTTGTGGGAAATCAAAGCAATTTCTCACATCTTCCTTTTTCTTTTCTAGGAGACTTTCCTGTAGCTCCATGGATGCAGCTCTGACTTGTGCTGGCAGAGTGTTCCAGGAGGAGCAGGGCCTCTACCTGCTGGCTGCCGAGCAGGCGGTTCTGCTCTGCACTAGTGGGTTCATGGAAACGCTGCGACAGGGACCAGTGCTGGTGTTCAATCTTCTCCGATGAAGCCGCTCCTAACACAAAAGGGCTCACCAGCCTCCACACTCTTACTGCTAAGGAACGGGGTGGCAGGAGGCAGTTTTAGAGGTTTGGCCTTTTTTACAGCTTCCCTCCATCTCCCCTCTGGAGCCTTCTTGGATGTCAGAAAGCCTCAGGCTTCCTGATGAACTCGGGGAGAACAGAGTGTGTCCTGTAAGTCAAAAGGATCGTCTGTGGCTCAGTGCAGAGTGAGGGGAGCTGGTCAGTGCCTTGGACTTGTTCCTCGGTGCCCTTTCCTTGCACATTTCAGTGATGAAAGGTGATCAAACTCCCATGTTACCCTGAAAGGCAATCAGAAATAGCTCAGAACAGAGGGATCCAGTGAAGACTGTGAAATTTCTCACCCCTCCTCGAGGTCTCAGCACCCCACTTCTAGCCCAGGACACACGTGGCTCATTCCACCAAACCAACAGTATTTCCACCGTCATAGCATCTCTGTGAATCTCCAGGGGCCTTCCACACTTAAAAGAGTGCTAGGAGACGGGGTGACATTCTGGAGGGAAGCTCACAGCTTAGGAGGACACGTCAGGCAAATAGCCAGCTGTCCTAACGATCGCATGAGATATTGGGAAACCCAGCATATTATCCAACCCAAGAGGCTGCGTTGGCCTCAACCCCACGGGTTAGAGGAAACCTGGGACACTTGTTCCTATGGACACACCTTCATGGGGGGACCCACAAGATCAGTCTGTGATTGTGCAGCTGAAATTCCACCTCCCCAGACAGCCCGACAGCAAGAATGAAATATCAAAAACAATAACACAGACGAGTGGAAGAACAAGCAAATATCCAGTGAGGGTCTGGCGCAGAGAGGCCAGGGCAGAGGCAGGCGGGCCCTCAGGCAGCGTTACCCTGCCCCAGCCTGCAGCCACCTCCCAGGCACCACCATTGCCGGGCAGCTGCTCTCAGCCCCTGGGCTCTGCAGAGGGAAATGGCCATGGGGCTGGAGAGCTGCCCCACGGCTCTGCTGGAGCTCTGGCTGCAGAGGAGCTGGTTCCCGCCTTGGAGCCCCCAGCCCTGAGGACAGAGGCTTTTCTGGCTGGGAGAGGAGGCCAGGGGGCTTGCTCAGAGGAAGGGTTCGGCACTGGAGGGGATCACACAGAGTTTTCTGAATTCTCCCTCCCACAGCATTCCTGGGTTTTGTTTCCTTTCATTTCCTGTTCATATCCCTGCTTCCTGGAGATTCTCACCCTGGGAGGTGTTTCTCTGTCCCATGTCTTTTCCCTGTCAACATTCGCAGACCCCATCCCAACCTCTGTGCACTCCCCCTGGCCCTCCAGAAACCTGCCTGTTTGCAGGGCACTGCCTGGGCGCCTGGTCCTTTTCTCGTGTGGAAAAAAAAACCCAAATCAGACTAAGCCTTGTGAGTCCAGCAGTAATGATGCTGGTGCTGTGAATAGGCAGAGGAGTTGCTGAAAGCATGTTACATAGCTTCTGGCAGATGTACTGATCACTCAAAGTTGCAGTTCAAGAGTCTCAGTGACTTATTAAAACTTGAGAGCTTTTTTTTTCCATTTATCCTTTTCTTTCCCCCACCCTACTCCCTTGGAATAGGAAATGGAAAGCCAGACTGATGACTGTAATACCACTGTAATGCCACTCTGGAATACGAAATGGAACAACAGACTCAGGAAGGTTCATTACCTTTATAGTAATCCCTGCCTTGACCTTCTCCTTCAGACATCCCCTTGGAAATATTCTGGAAGTCATGTGGAGCTGTGAGCAGCCCTTACCCACGCAGCACCCTCTCAAAAGCAGAAGGACCCTGTCCTGCCTGGGGTCACATCTACCACCCACAGCTTCTCCCTGCAGAACCCTGGGGAGCTCCCTGGGCAAGCTGAGTGCTGACCCTGGCAGGCAGCAGAGTCCCTGCCCCAGCACACAGCCCCACGGTCCAGGGGAGCCTGCTGGGAAGGACAGCCCTGGGCACCCCTGCCTGCACACCCACCTTCACACCCCACAGCCCTCCCTGGGAGAAGGCAGCCGTCTTTCCCTGTCCCTCTGGTGGTGCAGCAGGAAAGCCCTGATCTCCAGCACGTCCTCCGCCTCTGCAGCAGAGAAGCTCCAAGAGTTGTACTTACCTATCACATAGGCTGTGGGATGTGCCAGCTTTAGGAGAACCCACCAGGATCTGCAGATGCAATGCCCTGCAGCCACAGACTTACTCTCTGTTAAGATTTCTCTCCCCATGAGCTCTAAGCTTCCACCCACTCCAGACTGCCTTTATGATCTCTCTGCCTCTCTCCTCTCTCCTCGATTCCTGCAGGCAGTGCCCTCAGCCCTGCTGCGCTTTGCAGAGGAGCTGCTCCTGGGCAGAGCTGTCTCTCGCAGCGCTGTCCACTTGCCATCAGCTCATCCCATCCCAGGAGCCCAGCCCAGCTCAGCAGCAGAGGACCAGCCCAAGGCACACTTGCTCTGCCCCCTCGGGCTCCCTCCAGGTGTCCCTGGGGCTGAGGAGAGGCACTTACTATGAACTCTGTATTTCTCCTGTAAAGAAAAGACTTGGGCATGAGAATCAGTTTCTCTTCATGCAAATGCAACATATGATTTGTGGGTTTGTAGTCCTGGGGCTAGAAGGGGCTTTAGCCCCCTCCTATGCACAAAATAGGCACCTGCCTGCGAGCTCCTGGTCTCAGCTCCAATGCCAGTTAATGGAGATGGACTGGGCTGTTCACACACAACACCTGGTGACATTTCAGGTGTCAGGTGTGGCTGAAGATATGTGCAGGCAACTGCAAGCTCTAATGGAACAGTTCATAGAGACAGGCCAACATCGGGGGGAATCCTCTTAGAGGTTGCTGGGAACTTTCTTTGGGCAACTGAAATGCCAGCTGATGCCCAAATTAGTGCAACTGAACCTGTCCCCATTCATGATGCTCAGCTCAGCCTTTAGAGTTACTCCTCTGAACAACTGGAGTCATGTGCCACAGGGAGAGCTCAGGCTCACTCTTTCTCTTCTCCATCAGCTGTATTTCCTGGGTCTCTACTCACTATATTGGTGGTCGCCTCATGTTCATCCCCACATTGCCTTACAGAATTCAGGGTATCTACTGAATTTCATTTTTAAATGCAGACCCTAGAGCTGCATGAGATACTAAGGCTTGCAGAGACAGCACAGTACCAGTGATGAGTGCAGTTCCTCAAGGGTCGGTATTGGGACCAGTGCTGTTTAACATCTTTGTCTGTGACATGGAGAGTGGGATTAAGTGCAGCCTCAGCAACTTGTCAATGACACCAAGCTGTGTGGTGCGGGCAACCCACTGGAGGGAAGGGGTGCCATCCAGAGGGACCTTGACAGGCTTGAAAGGAGGGCCCTGGTGAGGCTCCACCTGGAGTACTGTGTCCAGTTCTGGGCTCCCCTGTTCAAAAAAGATGAGGAACCCCTAGAGAGAGTTCAGAGGAGAGCAACGAGGATGATAAAGGGACTGGAGCATCTCCCCTATGAGGACAGGCTGAGAGAGTTGGGCTTGTTCAGCCTGGAGAAGAGAAGGCTGAGAGGGGATCTCATCAACACATACAAATATCTGAAGGGTGGATGTCACAAGGATGGCGCCAGACTCTTTGCAGTGGTGCCCAGCGACAGGACAAGGGGCAATGGGTACAAACTGAGACATAAGAGGTTTCAGTTGAATATGAGGAAAAACTTCTTTACTCTGAGGGTGACGGAGCACTGGCCCAGGCTTCCCAGGGGGGCTGTGGAGTCTCCTTCTCTGGAGATATTCAAAGCCCGCCTGGACGAAGTCCTGTGTAACATGCTCTAGGTGAACCTGCTTTAGCAGGGGGGTTGGACTAGATGATCTCCCGAGGTCCCTTCCAACCCTTGCCATTCTGGGATTCTGTGATTCTGTGAAAAGCAGCATGGCCAGCAGGGTGAGGGAAGTGATGAAGGCCAAGTTGGATTGGGCTTTGCACAGCCTGGTCTAGTGGCAGGTGTCCCTGCCCATGGCAGGGGGGTGGTAACTAGATGATCTTTAAGGTCCTTTTCCACTCTGTGGAATCTTAAACCTTAAGATTCACTCTTAAGATTCAACCTTAAGAATCACTCTGTGATTCTTAAACTAACAGCCAAGCAATGCCCATTCAGTGTGGGTGTGTGACAGACACCCCAGACAGCATCACGAGGAGTGCAATTGGCTTCCTTTGTGCCACTTACTGTTGCCATCAGACAGAGGCATCAGATGCCATCAGAAGGGGAAGGTCTGTCCCTTCTCTACTGAACAGACGCAGGTATTGTGTGAACACAAGGCACATAACTCTGGGATCTTTACTCACACCCATGGTGATAGAGTCAAGGAACACTTGAATCCTTTTCACCGTGTGCCTGGATACATCTTGTCTTCAAGGACAGCATCCGTCAAGCAGAGCAATGATCCTTTTAAAAACTCAGTTGAAACTGAAAGGGAATGCAACGGGAACCAAGATGAGCCGTTGCTTTATCAGGAATAGTTCAAGAAGAAAGACAGAGAATGTACCTCAGTACCGGGGAAGATTATGGAGAGGTTCATCCTGAGTGTGCTCACCAGGCACATGGAGGACAATCAGAGGATCAGGCCCAGTCAGCATGGGTTCACAAAAGGCAAGTCTTGCCTAACCAACCTGATTTCCTTCTATGACCAGGTGACCCACCTGGTAGATAAGGGAAAGGCTGTGGATGTTGTCTACCCGGACTTCAGCAAAGCCTTCGACACAGTCTCCCATAGCATTCTCCTGGAGAAGCTGGCAGTTCATGGCCTAGATGGATGTACTCTTCGCTGGGTTAAAAACTGGCTGGATGGCTGAGCCCAGAGAGTCGTGGTGAATGGAGCTACATCCAGTTGGCGGCCGGTCACAAGCGGTGTCCCCCAGGGCTCAGTTCTAGGGCCGGTCTTGTTTAATATCTTTATCAGTGACCTGGATGAGGGGATTGAGTGTGCCCTCAGTAAGTTTGCAGATGACACCAAACTGGGTGGGAGTGTTGATCTGCTGGAGGGGAGGAGGGCTCTGCAGAGGGACCTGGACAGGCTGGATCGATGGGCCGAGGCCAACTGTTTGAGGTTCAACAAGGCCAAGTGCCGGGTCCTGCACTTTGGTCACCACAACCCCATGCAGCGCTACAGGCTTGGCAAAGAGTGGCTGGAAAGCTGCCTGGTGGAAAAAGACCTGGGGGTACTGGTTGACAGCCGGCTGAATATGAGCCAGCAGTGTGCCCAGGTGGCCAAGAAGGCCAATGGCATCCTGGCCTGTATCAGGAATAGTGTGACCAGCAGGAGTAGGGAAATGATCGTGCCCCTGTACTCGGTGCTGGTGAGGCTGCACCTTGAATACTGTGTTCAGTTTTGGGCCCCTCACTACAAGAGAGATGTTGCCTTGCTGGAACATGTCCAGAGGAGAGCAAGCAAGCTGGTGAGGGGTCTGGAAGCACAAGTCATACGAGGAGTGGCTGGGGGAACTGGGGGTGTTTAGTCTGGAGAAGAGGAGGTTGAGGGGAGACCTTTCCCAACCTGAAAGGAGGCTGTAGTGAGGTGGGGGTCGGCCTCTTCTCCCTGGTAACAGACGATAGGACGAGGGGGAATGGCTTGAAGCTGCGCCAGGGCAGGTTTAGGCTAGACATCAGGAAAAACTTCTTCACCAAGAGGGTTGTCAGGCTCTGGAATGGGCTGCCCAGGGAGGTGGTTGAGTCCCCATCCCTGGATATATTTAAAAGAAGGAGAGATGAGGTGCTTAGGGACATGGTTTAGTGGTGGGATGGCAGGGTTAGGTTAACGGTTGGACTCGATGATCTTAAAGGTCTTTTCCAACCGAGGTGATTCTATGATTCTATGATTCAGGGCGGGTGTGTGACAGACACCCCAGACGGCACTGTAAGGAGTGTGATTGGCTGCCTGTGTGCCATTGACTGATGCCATCAGTCAGAGGCATCAGTCATCAGATGCCATCAGAGGGGCAAGGTCTGTTCTTCCTCTACCCAACAGCTGCAGGCATTGCATGAAGATGAAGCACATCACACTGGGGTCTGTACTTACACCCTTGATGAGACAGCCAAGGAACAGATGAATCCTTTTCACAGTGTGCCTGGATACATCTTGTCTTCAAAGGAAGTATCCTCCAGGCACAGAAATGCTTCATACCAAAACTCAATTGAAACTCAAAGGGCTGTTCAAGGGCACCAAGATGAATAAAGATGAATCAGAAATACTGTGGGACCACTGCTACATTTAGTAAGAGGAGGTGTAGGTAGATTGAGACATACTGCATCCTCTTTGCCTCAGTTACCACCAGCAAGGTCTCCCAGGCCTTTGTGCTCTGAGGCAGAACAGTGGAAGAGAACAACCCGCAGTGGATGAGCATCAGGCGAGGGGTTACTGGAGCAAACTACACCCACTCCACTTAGACTCATAGAATTATGTATTTGGAAAAGACCTTTTAAAATCATCAAGTCCAACCGTACCTGTTCACTACTAAACCATGTCCCTAAGCACCTCGTCTACCCGTCTTTTAATAACCCCCAAAGATGGGAATCAACCGCTTCCCTGGGCAGCCCATTCCAATTCCTTATAACCCTTTCAATGAAGAAATATTTTGTAATGTCCAATCTAAACCTGCCCTGGTGCAACTCGAGGACATTTCCTCTCGTCCTATCACTTGCTACTGGGGAGAAAAGACCAAGACCCACCTCACTACAACCTCCTCTCAGGCAGTTGTAGAGGGTGATAATGTCTCCCCTCAGCATCCTCTTCTCCAGGCTGAACACCCCCAGCTCCCCCAGTGGCTCCCCACCAAGCTTGTGCTCCAGACCCCTCACCAGCCTCACTGCTGCATCTGACCCCTCACCAGCTTTGTGGCTCTCTTCTGGACATGTTCCAGCAACGCAAAGTCTTTCTTGTAGTGAGGGGGCCAAGACTGAACACAGCATTCGAGGGGCAGCCTCACCAGCACTGCACCCAGTATTTCCTCTATTATGGAAGAGATGCAATCTGACAGGCCACGGGTGACACACGGTTGTGTCAAGATCACAGACAAATGACAAACCCTCAACTGAAAGAGCATAAAACCAGAAAAATATCTCTAAGTTCAATTATCAGAAGAGAAAAAAGCAGACTTGTGACCTAAGTTAAACTCTTAGAAATGGGGAGGGGAGGGGAGACAGGTTATTCTCAGTGAAACAGCTCCATTAGATGAGTTCCCATAAAGCATCCTTGAGCTCCTGGTTCCTCATGCCATAGATGAGGGGGTTCATTGCTGGAGGTACCACTGAGTACAGCACAGCCACCACCAGATCCAGGGATGGGAAGGAGATGGAGGGAGGCTTCAGGTGGTCAAACACTGCAGTGCTGAGAAACAGGGAGACCATGGCCAGGTGAGGCAGGCACGTGGAAAAGGCTTTGTGCCGTCCTTGCTGAGAGGGGATCCTCAGCACGGCCCTGAAGATCTGCACATAGGACACCACAATGAAAACAAAACACCCAAATGCAATACAGGCACTAAACACAAGAAGCCAAAATTCCCTGACAGAAGCATCTGAGCAGGTGAGCTTGAGGATCTGGGGGACTTCACAGAAGAACTGGTCCACAACATTGCCCTTGCAGAGAGGTAGTGAAAATACATTGGCAGTGTGCATGAGAGAATTGAGGAACCCACTGCCCCAGGCAGCTGCTGCCATGTGGACACAAGCTCTGCTGCCCAGGAGGGTCCCGTAGTGCAGGGGTTTGCAGATGGCAACGTAGCGGTCATAGGCCATGATGGTAAGAAGGTAGAGTTCTGCTGAAATGAAAAATAAAAAGAGAAAGACTTGGGCAGCACATCCTGCATAGCAAATGACCCTGGTGTCCCACAGGGAATTGGCCATGGATTTGGGAACAGCAGTCGAGATTGAAGCAAGGTCAAGGAGGGAGAGGTTGAGGAGGAAGAAGTACATGGGCGTGTGGAGGTGATGGTCAGAGGCTATGGTGGTGATGATGAGGCCATTGCCCAGAAGGGCAGCCAGGTAGATGCCCAGGAAGAGCCAGAAGTGCAAGAGCTGCAGCTCCTGCGTGTCTGCAAATGCCAGGAGAAGGAACTGGGTGATGGAGCTGCCATTGGACATTTTCGCCCTCTGGGCATGCGAATCTGTAAAAAGGAAATAAAGGAAGTGAGAAGTTAGGGCAGACTTTTTTGATAATAATATATTCATTTTCTTATAGAAACTCCCCAAACTGCCATTCCCTTTCCATGAAGACTTTTGTTGAGCTCTGGTTGGCGCTGTCTGAGATTGCCCTAAGGAGCAGGGGGCTCTGATGTGGGCTCTGAAGGAGTTCAGCCTGCCCTACAGCAATAGGTAAATAAGAACATGGGGTGATGTCAGGATAAATCCACACGTGATATCAGAGACATTTTTAGCATTGTCACTCCCATCTCACCTGACTGCAGAGCAGAGCTCTGAGGACTTTCATGTCTTCTGTTCCAGTTGCCCCACCACAGCTCAGGAGTGGGGTTTCAGGCAGAAATCCCGGGCATTTCTGCTGCACTGCCAGGGAAATCTTGTGGGTCCTGAGAGGCAAAGGCACTGTCCCTGAGTGCAGAGGGAGGACAGCCGCTCTGTCCATCAGCCCTGGGCTCAGCTGCCCTGTGCTGGAAGCTCTTTGAGCTCCAGGAACATTGCACTCAGGGCTATCCCCCAAAAGCAATAGGGCACTGCTGGGAGCAGAGGAATCCCGCTTCCCAGTGCAGATCTCCACACCCCTCAGCCCATCGTACCTGAGGAGGATCTCAGCTCTGCCCTCCCAACCAGGGACACCAAGGGCTCATGGCAGCTGCCCACCTACAGCCACTCAGCAGCATCTCCATGGCCTCAGCACCCAGGGGTCTTCTCCAGGGGGCTCCTGCATAACATAGAGATGCCACGGCAGAGCTTTGCCCTGCTGGAGGGCAGCCTGCAGCCCAGCAGGACCTCCCAAGGGAAGAGTCCCATCTCCTCCCTTTGTTTCGTCCTGAAGAGAGACTGAGATCCCTGCCAGCCGCACACACTGCAGTACCCAGAGCCCCAAAGGGTCACAGGGGGAGAGTGGGATGCTTTTCCTCCATGGACAGACGTGCATGGCAGTGCACACAGCATTGGTGTCTGAGCTGCACTTGACTCCTCACCCCCCCACCCCAGGGAGTGTAACAGGAAGACCAAGGGCGGCAGGGAGCAGAGGAGAAGATGCCCAAGGACCCCTTTGCAAAGGAGGCAGAAGACGGAGACCCAGTAAGACACAAGAGTCTCTCTCCACTTTTCTGTTTAGGCTACCCGGAAGGCAACTCACGGCCATGTCTCCATGACATTGAAGGCAGAGGCTCTGCTGTGTGAGTGAGGAGACCAGGCGGTAGCTCCAGGGAAAGCGTCTGCACTGCAGGGAATGGAGGGAGATGCCGGAATCCCTCCTCCCACGGCATTTCTGGCAGCAGTTCTCTCTTCCTTCCTGCCCATGGCTCTGCTGCCTGGAGCTCTTCTTGGTCAGGACCTGTTTCTCTGTCCCCACGTCTCCTCCCTCTGCATGCTCACAGTCCCCATCCCACCCGCTGTGTTCTCAGCTCTGCCCTGCAGACACCTCCTGGCAGCAGGGCACTGCCCAGGGACATCTCTGTGTGTGCAAGGGAGAAGGAGCAGCTCAGACAAGTCCTGATGAGAACTGGGGTCTCATTGCCTGCTCCAGAGCAGAGCAAGAAATTCCCATCTCCCACTGCCCACCCAGCCAACCAAGAGAAGAAAACCCAAAGGACTGATTTCTATCCTTTCAGGGAATCCCATACCTTGACATCCATCTTTAAAAAGACCAATTACTAAATTTTCTCCATGTGGTGTAGAAATGTGAGTAGCTCTGGCCCATGCTTTACCATCTGGACAGCAGGAGTTCCCTGTCCTGATAGGGCTCACTCCTTCTACACACAGCTTCTACCCACAGTGTTGTGTGGAGCTCCTTGGGGAGGCTGAGTCCCTGCCTTGGTGCACAGCCCCCTCAGTCACGGGGACCCTACTGGGAAGGACAGCCCTGGGCACCCCTGCCTGCACACCCACCTTCACACCCCTGCAGCCATCCCTGCAAGAAGGCAGCCGTCATGCCCTGTCCCTCAGATGGTGCAGAAGGGATTTCCTGCTCTGCAGCGCGTCCTCCTTGTCTATGCAAGAGAAACTGAGGATCCTCCTGAAAGATCACATATGTGGTTGGATGTACCAGCTTTTTTATATCCCTCCAGAAACACCAGATACACTGTCCTACACCCAGAGACTTACCATGTCAAGGGCTGTGAAGATTTCTCTACCAGCGAGCTCTCAGCATGCAGACTGCTCTGTGTCCCAATTGCTCTGTGTCACGCCTCTCTCCTCTGCACTTGCAGGCAGTGCCCTCAGCCCTGCTGCGCTTTGCAGAGGAGATGCTCCTGGGCCATCAGCTCCCTCCATTGCAGGAGCCCAGCCCAGCTCAGCAGCAGAGGACCAGCCCAAGGCAGCACTTGCTCTGCCCCCTTGGGGCTCCCTTCCGGTGTCCCTGGGGCTCCAGGGGATCCTGCTGTCAAACGAACAAGTCATCCCTGATGTTCCTTCTCTCCGGACAATGGGGGTAATGCACCAACAGGTTGCATGCACATTTCCAAAATGCCCAAAGGCTGTGCAGAGGAGCAAAAGGCTGTGGATGGTCAGACTCTGAGGGACATGGTCAACCCGTGGCACTCTGCCTGGAGGCCTGCAGCTAGCAGGGTCCTGCCTCCTGCCCTGTTTAATGTGGTTTTAATGAACGAGAGCAAATGAGAGAGGGCTTTTTATGAGCATTTGTAGATGACACAATACTGGGGACAGCAGACGCTTCACAGGAAGCCAGAGTGACCATCTGAAAGGGCAAAGACAGGCCAGAGGGTTGGGCAAAATTCACACCTTGATGTCCAATAAAGCCCCCTCATCAACCCCAGCTTTTAGTACACATCTAAAGAAGTTCAGAGAAAGGGTCGTCTTGCAAAGGTCACCTTTTGTCTCCCCAGGTGGCCTGGGAACTGCTGGTTTCCCTCTCCAGAGAGGGGCAGAGGCTGGATCCCCTTCTCAGGACAGACCCCTTGCCAGGCAGCCACAGCCATGGGTGTAGCTCACCTGGTCCTTACACTCCACATCTGTTTTGGGAGAGTTGGGTGCTTTCCTGTGACTATGGAACAGAACAACCATTTCAGAAGAGGTGGACATAAAAGTCCTCTTCTGCCCAGGAAAGCTCACCATGAGCTCTGGAGGAAACCAGGAAAATTGTGACAAGCACAGAGAAGATCCAAAATTCTCAAGGATTCTTCTGAAGAGTGAGGGGCCCTGAGCAGCAGTGATTGGCTGTGTTTAAATATGGTAGAGAGGGTCTGGGCTGATGGAGACTGAGCCCAGAAATGGAAAGCAGTTGACGTCTATTGGTGCAGGAAAGAATGAGAATGTTTGTCCTGGGAAGATGGTAAGAAGGAAGGTCCCCCCCTGTGCAAATCAAGGATGATCCAGATGTTTGCACCCATGGCTCATCTTAGGAGACAGGGAATGTCTGGTGCTGGGAGTGCCTGTGCTCTGTCATGCCCCAGGACCTGATCTTTGTCTCCCTCCCTCCCCATACTTGCCTTGACCTCAGGAAACATCCATGAGCCTGGAGGATGGACTAACCTCCTGTCTGAGGAGAAATAGGCTGAGTTTTGATTTTGAGGCAGCAGAAGAAGGAGCGTATGCAGTTCAGTGCTGGGATACGGAGAGAATGAGTAGAAGATTCAAATGAGTTGTGGGGGGACATCTTGGGTGACTGAGGAGCATGAGCAGGGCTTTGGAAGAAGCTGCACAGGTTATGGGGAGCTCACAGCCATTGGCAAAACCTCAGAAAACCACAGCTTTGTGTTGGAAGAAGTGTTCAGTGAGCAGAGAAAGTCATAGGTAAAGCTTGGGACATCATGGGGTCAGAGTAAGGTGAGGAAGCAGGGGTGGTGGTTAAAATCCGCAAAGAGGCAGAGGCACAGGACAGTGCAGGACAGCCTGTGGTGGGGATGGCCCCTTTGTGGGGGCTGGGACTGAAGTCCTTATTCTTTTCACTGTGGCTGCTGCCTCTTCCACCATAGCGCCTGAGAGGAAACCAGTTCCTTACAGCCCCAGCGCTTTGTTGCCTCCTCACCCACTCACTCCAGAGAACCTGGGACGAGTCCTACCACTGTCCTACCCTCAGTATCACCACCACCACCACACACACACACACACACACACATCTCACTGCTCCCAGGAAGAGTCCTGAGCATCCCATGAGGGAATGGATGCCCATTCCTAGGGTATGGGGGTCAGTGCTTGAACATTGTGCTTATGAAACACTCAGGGTTTTCATAGCAATCTCCACATTTGATTGTCAACCTGTCACCAGTGCCTCTGACTCCTGCTTCCCCATCCCCAAGGGTCATCAGCCTTGTCTGCTCATTCCCTCCATGGTCTCTTCAGTGTTGGCCCTCAGTGGGTCCAATAACCCCTTCAGAGAAACTTGGAGCTTTGCTGGGCTTTTCCTTCTCCAGAGGCCAGTTCAATCCCCTTTCAGTATCTGCAGTTCAGGAACGTGGCACCGGAGGGGTCATGAACATGCCAAGCACCCCGACAAGCCAAGTCTCTGGGCATAATTTTTTAATGCCTCAGTTCTTCTCTGGTTACTTAGAGATATTGCAGAAGTTAAAATATTTCACTAAGAAAAGATAGGATTTATTCTTCTTCCGTGGTTCTTCGTTTGTCTGTTTACACTTCAAGT
>CM067105.1:741989-789255 GCA_034008185.1 Gorsachius magnificus | reverse complement strand
CCTTTAGTGACCCCAGGGAGCATGAGGGTCTGTAGGAGTCAGTCCTGCCCTACAACTATAGGTAAGAAGACCTTGGGGTGATCTCAGATTAAATTCTGTCGTGATAACAAAGAGCTTTTCAGCTTTGTCACTCCCAACTCACCTGACTGCAAAGCAGAGCTGTGGGGATTTTGTTGTTTCTTCTGGTCCAGTTGCCCCTCCACAGCTGAGGAGTGGTTTTCATGCAGAAATCCCTGGCATTTCTGCTGCACTGGCAGTGAAATCTTGTGGGTGCTGAGAGGCAAAAGGGACTGTCCCTTAGTGCAGAGGGAGGACACCGCTCTGTCCATCAGCCCTGCTCTCAGCTGCCCTGTGCTGGCAGCTCTTTCAGCTCCAGGACCATCACACTCGGGGGTTCCCCCCAAAAGAAACAGGGCACTCCTGGGAGCAGAGGAATCCAGTTTCCAAGTGCAGATCCCCAAACCCCTCAGCCCATTTTACCTGAGGAGGATCTCAGCTCTGCCCTCCTGTCGTGGTTTAACCCGGCTGGCAACTAAGCACCACGCAGCCGCTCGCTCACTCCCCCCCCTCCCTCAGTGGGATGGGGGAGAGAATCGGGAAGGGGAAAAAAGGTTAGAGCCGAGGGCTGAGATAAAGACAGTTTAATAAGAGAAAATAATAATAATAGTAATAATGAGAATGATAACAAAATATACAGAATATACAAAATGAATGATGCACAATGCAATTGCTCACCACCCGCCGACCGATGCCCAGCCCGTCCCGAGCAGCGATCAGTACCCGAGCGACCGACCGACCCCCCAACCCCCCCGAGCATGACGTTCTATGGTATGGAATAGCTCTTTGGACAGTTTGGGTCCTAGCTGTGCTGTACTCCCAGCTTGTTATGCACCTGGCCGAGCAGGAGAAGCTCAAAAAGTCCTTGAGCAGTCTGAGCACTGCTTGGCAACAACTAAAAACATCAGCGTGTTATCAACATTCTTCTAGCACTAAATCCAAAGCACAGCACTATGCTAGCTTCTGTGAAGAAAATTAACTCTATCCCAGCTGAAACCAGGACACTTTACCTTTGATTTTTTTTTTCCCTTTGCCTTTGGCAGTGATTTTTTTTTTGCTTTTGCCTTTGCCTTTCACTTTCCTTTGCCTTTTCCTTTGCTTTAACTTTTGGCTTTGGCTTTGCGTTTGATATTGCTGTTTTTCGTCACTTTGCCTTTCCCTTTGATTTTCCCTTTTCCAGTGCCTTTGCCTTTGCCTTTCCCTATGCCTTTCTTTTTACTATTTCTTTGCCTTGTCTTTTCTTCCCTTTCCTTGTTCTTTAAATTTTGCGCTTTTTTTGTTTCATACATTCATTACATTCTTTTACTTCTTTTCACTCATTTACTTCCTTCATTTAATTCATTCATTTGATTCCTTCATTTAGTTATTTCATTTCCTGGTTGCTTTTTTTTTTCATTTCTTTCATTTCATTTTATGATTTCATTTAATTCCATTTCATTTCATGTCATTCTTTCATACCATGGTATCTTATCAGTATTCCATTTTGGTTTTTCGTCTCAGTTAATTTCATTACCTCATTAATTCATTTCATTTCATCATTTCATTGCACTTCATTGCATTTCAATTCATTTCATTTCATGGTTTCTTTCTTTTCAAAACTCCTTCCTTTCCCCAGGTACAGCGCATCACGAGCAGCGGGCCGTAACCCAGCCCAAACAGAGCAGAGGAGCCCTGACCAGTGGTCATGCTCAATGCTGCAGAGGAAGGCAAAAAACCCCCGGGGACCAGTGCCAATCTGCCCCGGGGGAAAATTCCTTCCTGACCCCAGAGCTGGCGATCGGCTGTGCCCTGAGCATGCGAGCAAGACCGGCCTCCTCGTCCCACAGGCTGCTCCTGCCTCCCAGAAGATGCCCAGCCCCTCTTCTCCCTCAACCTGGAGCCATCTTGGTGTCTTGTTGGAGTGGCAAAATGCCCTCTGCCTGATGGACCCTGGCACCAAGAATCCTTCCCGCCCCTGGCAGGACATCAAGGGGTGCTCCAAAGCCATGGGACCCCCTGCAACGCCCCTGCATCCCATTTCTTACGGCTGCTGCCCCTGGCTCCGCAGGGGATGGATGAGGACGGCAGCTCTGCAGTGCTCCTCAAGAAGGCATGCCCTTGCTCTGGCTGCTGCTCTCCAGATAGAAAGGATTCCCCTCCGTCCGATGGGCTCTGAACAGGGCCCTGCCAGGAGCTGGCCTGGCAGCGGAGAACCTCCAGGAGCCTGGTCCAGCCTCCAGCCTCCCTCCCTCAGCCCCCTCCAGGGAATTGCGCCGCCTCCTCAGGGGCTTCCTCTCGGATGTTTCCCGGCTGCCCCCAGGCCAGCTCTGTCCCGATGGCGACGCTGGGCCGGCTGGCAGCGGGACACAGGAGGAGGCCCCCTTGAGCCCCTCCCGGGGCATTGTGACTGCTGCATGTTGGGCAGGGGCACTGTGACGTGGGGGTGACACCCCTCTGTGCGCAGCCCCGCCCGCCCCCCCCTGCAATGCCCCCTTCAGAGTTTGAAGGCCTTTGGGGGCTGTCCCCGAGGGCAGCTGGGCACAGCTGCTGGGCGTCCCTGACGCGTCCCCTGCCACTTGGCTCCCAGGGACGAGCCCTGTGTTGCTGCTCTCCATACTTACTGAATTCATTTCATCATTTCGTTGCATTTCAGTTCATCATTTCATGTCATCACTTCATTTCAGTCTTTCAGTATTTCAGTTATTTTTGTTACTTCATGTCAGTTAATTACATTGCTTCAGTTCATTATTTCATTTCATCATTTAATTTCATTTAATTTAATTTCATTCTTTCATTTGATGATCTTTTTTCTTTTAATTCTTTCATTTCAGACTTTCAGTCTTTCCCTTCTTTTCCTTTCATTCTGTTTTCTTTTCAGTCTTTCATTATGCTTCTCTGTGGTGATTGTAATTTCTGGAGTGTTCTTGCATGAGCAGGTCTTCAGGTTTGGCAGGCTGTAGGTGTGGCAGGATCTATTGTGTCATTAACATGATCGTAATGAGAAAATTTGGTAGGATGGGGTTGAGAGTCAGAGGGGTGAAAGTGAGAATGAAACTCATGGATGGAGGTAAAAAGACTTTAATAACTAAAAGGAAGTTTAAAAATAATAGTTAAGGGAAAGAGAGAAAATAAAAGGTAAAATGCACTGGGAGGTGTGGCGATGGGATGCGTGTCCTCCCAGCGTTGATGCTCCTCAGCGTGGCCTCTCCCACGGGCGCCTGGCACGTGGAGCGGTGCCCCATGTGCCCCTCCTCTCGGTGGCCATCCCCAGCCCAGCTCAGCCCCCTGCAGGGTGGGCAGGGGCTGCGTTAGCCCCGTGCCCTCCCCCCCGCTGTGCACGTGAGGCAGGCAGAGAGCGACGCTGCAAAGCAAACACCCAACACTTTTCATGGTGTAAGCAAGAAGTGGGGGGGGTCTGGGAAAGGGCTGGGGCGGGAGCGGGTGGGTGCAGGTCCCTGCCTCCAGATCTCCTCTGCACACGTGTGCTGTGGAGGATGGTGCTGGGCCGGGGGGTTGCAGGTAACCGTAGGCGTCGGCTGTCCCCATGTCGATCTCCCTCTGCACGAGGAACTGCACCTCGCCAGCTGACATCTGCCGGGCCGCCCGCTGCCGCTCCTCCTGGGCCAGCTTCTTCATGTTCTCCCTCCCAGGCCACTGCTCAGGTGTGATGGGCACCGACTCCTGCTCCTCCTGCAGGGTGGGCTTAGCCACGGCGTACCGTGACGGCCGGATGAGTGGCGGGGAGGCGGCAGGGAGGCGCGGCAGCGGCGGCGGTGGCGGCACGCGTAGCTGCTGCGGCAGCCTCTCCCGTGCGGTTTGTCCCCCCGTGGGTGGCCGTCGCAGCCAGCCCGGCTGCTTGGGTTGGGCATGTCCTGGTTTCAGCTGGGATAGAGTCAATTTTCTTCACAGAAGCTAGCATAGTGCTGTGTTTTGGATTTAGTACCAGAAGAATGTTGATAACACGCTGATGTTTTTAGTTGTTGCCAAGCAGTGCTCAGACTGCTCAAGGACTTTTTGAGCTTCTCCTGCTCGGCCAGGTGCATAACAAGCTGGGAGTACAGCACAGCTAGGACCCAAACTGTCCAAAGAGCTATTCCATACCACATAACGTCATGCTCGGGGGGGGTTAGTGGGTCGGGTCGGTCGGGTCGGTCGGTCGGTCGCGGGCAGAGTGGTCGCAGCTCGGGCTGTGTGATCGCGGCCCGGGGGGAGTGATCGCTGCTCGGGACGGGCTGGGCATCGGTCAGCGAGTGGTGAGCAATTGCATTGTGCATCACTTGTTTTATATATTCTGTATATTTTCTTACCATTATTATTATTATTATTATTATTGTTATTCTTCTCTCTTATTAAACTGTCTCTATCTCAACCCACGGGTCTTACATTTTTTTTCTTTTCTCTGATTCTCTCCCCCATCCCACTGAGGGAGGGGGGGGAGTGAGCGAGCGGCTGTGTGGTGCTTAGTTGCCAGCCGGGTTAAACCACGACAGGGCAGCAGGCCCGGTGCACGCCTTGCTGCTCGATGCCGCCGCCGGTGCCACCTCCTGCTTGTGATCAGCCGGGGGCTTGGAGGGAGCCGGCACCACACTGCGCCTCGGGGCCAGTGGCAGGGGCTTGGGGACCCTGGGGGGCACGCGGGGGAGGGGCTGGGGCTCCGGGTCAGGCGGGTGGCGCACGGGCCCCACCACCTTCACTCTTTGCCCCAGCGGGTGGAAGCTCTCGATGGAGCTCATCAGGTGCGCCTTTAGTTCGCTGCAGGGTGTCCTCGGCCCCTGCAGCGTTTTGACCCTGACTGTTTTGGGCAGCAGCCGGTCCCGGGGTCGCAGGTCACGGGGTTCCATCCTCTGTGCCTTCTCCACCAGCCGCGGGCGGGGTGGGCGGGCAGGGGGTGGGCACGCGGTGCTTTGTCCCCCGGTGTCCCCAGGGCTTCTGGGTCCCTCAAGCACCAAGGTGGGCACCTTGGTGTCCTCAAATGCCCTGCGCTTGCTGCCGACCCCTTGTTGCCTGCTGCTGCCCGCCTGCTGCCTGCTGCCCCCTGCCAACGCGCCGTCCCTGTCCGAGAGCTTTTGAGGGAGGTGGTGAAGTCGGGGACAGTGGGGACAGCGGGGAAAGGGTCCTCGCTGTCCCCCAGCCCCGCCACCACCAATCCCTCTTTGGGGCAGCTGCCCTTTGCCCCGTACCCAGAGAGGTCAAGGAGCTCGTGGATAAAGGCGTCCAAGCTGGGGCTGTCGGGGATGTCAGGGACGGTGTCGGTGCCATCCGTGGAGTTGAGCCAGGCAATAATATCGTTGATGTTGGTGTCACCTGCCTGCTGAGGACTGGCCTCAACGAAGGTGTCTGGCCCATGCTCGGGCAGGTCCACGGGTCTCTCTGGAGCTGCCGGGGTGGTCACCACAGCTGAAAAAGCAAACAAAAGAAACGCCCAGGGCAATGCAAGCTTTTCTCACTGCTGGTCGCCCGACTGCAGGCTCTGCTGCCCCGCAAAGCTCACCCTGGGGCTTTGTCGTGGTTCTGCTGGTCGACAGAGCCAGGGCGGGCTGGTGGGGGCTGCCAGCGGGGACACTGTCCTTGTTGGATGCTGTGTCCATCTTAACGGCCTTGGGCGGCTTCTGGGCACTGCTGGGTAGGGTGTGGAGCACAGGGGGGCCCTGCACCCAATGCTGAGCCGTGGGGCAGTGGGGTGGCCCATGGGGGAGCTGCACCACGGTGGGAAGCTGCCCCAGCTGCCCCGGGGCCCCCAGGGGTCCTGGCACCCCCTGCCAGACGGTGGCCGGGGCCAGCTGGTAGGTGCGGGGTGGGCAGGCTCACCGGACACCGTCAGCCCCGGCACAGAGGGCAGCACGCTGGCGGTGACCGGTGGCGGCACGGCCGGGGCGGTGAAGCTACGCCGGGCACTGGCGACGCCATCGTCAGCCGGAGAGGGAACCTGTCTGTTGGGGGAAGCAAAGAGGGGCGATGGGGTGAGGTGCTGGCGGGCAGAGCCGGTCGGGGGCTTACCGGAGGGCAGGAGCACCAGGAGGAGCGGGAGCCTGCTGCTGTACCTGCCATGGCGGTTGCCCAGGGTGGGGTTTGCTGGGGGCAAACAGCGTTGTAGGGGTGCGTCCCCATGGCATCGCTCTGCCAGCCCCTGCTGCAGCCAGCCTTGCGGGGGTGGGATTCCTCATCCCACAGCACCTTCCCGTCTCGGTGATTTCCCACCCTGCGCATGATTTCCTGTCCTGAACGATGGTTTCCTCCCATCGCAGTGATGATTTCTCAGCCCCGTGATGCTTTCCCATCCCAGGCTTTTCCCATCGCCACGATTGCCCATCCCACAGGGCTGTCATGTCCTGGTGGGCACTGGTGTCTCTGCAATGCTGCCCCATCCCACAACGCTGGTGGGCACAGTAGGTATTTGGGGTGATGCGGGGTTGTTTTTGTCCTTGCCCACTCTGCCTCATTTAGGGGGGAAACTGCTTCACCTTGCTGTGGTGGAACCTGTGCTGGTACTGGCACCGTATGGCCATGATGGGGAACTGTCAGGAAAATTGGGCAGCTGGCCTGTGCCGACCGAGGAGATTGGCTGGGACACAAACGTAGAGCATGACGAGAGGAATTCTTGCATTTGTGCACATTATTGGTCCCATTCAAACGGGGACACCCTGACTGCGCTCTCACACGAGGTTCTTACGCCTTTGAAAGCGTTCAGGTGCAACGTGATTTGACCGATCGCTGCTTAACACACACACACACGCGCTGCTGTTCTGCAAAGCAGCTCTGACTCTGTGGTGTCGTCATCCGTCTGCTGCTGTCTGGATCCAGACGTCCCTGGAGTCACAGGACCTCAGCCAGCACTGAGGAATTCTCGGGGAGAGGCTCGATGCCCGGAGCAAAGAGCCCCTGAGCGACGACCACTGCTTTGTAGGTATTAAGGCGTTCTTTTGGGCAATTCAGTTGCCTGCCCGTAAGGTGCAGCGAAGCTCCACAGGGTTGGGTTTAAGACCCAGGCTGGGAAGTGCAGCACATTACCATCCGAGAGGTCCGCAGAAGGCAGCGAAAGCCCAGTAAAGGCCAGTAAAGTTGTTACTGCTTAAAGCTCAGCAGGTTTTCTTTGTGCTGTGCTTCCCTGCAGCACAACAGCAAATCTCACCCCACCTATCTCTTGGGTGAGCCTGGATGCTTCTGCGACCACACTGCCAGTTTCTGGCTTGGTTGCCAGACCAAAGTTCCCATAAGAAACAAGGATCAGAAGGACGTGGTCACATTGTTGATTTCCTTGAGACGGGGGAATTTTACAAGCGGTGGAGACCTGACTGAAGGTCCAAAGCCGTGTCTGCAGACGAGGAAAGGACAGTGCAGAGAGAGCAGCACAGGCGGGAGGAGCACAGTGTGCTGGGAGCGCATCTCTGTGTCCTCATGGGTGGGAAAAGCCGGACTGGCTCCACGATATGCTTCCCTAAGACCATACAGCAGCCTATAGCGGAGTGGCCGGGAGGAGACTGCTGGGAGGAGCTTGAGAAGCCAGGGGATGTGCGATCCTGCAGGCAGCCGAGTGGCACGGGAAAGGTTTTTCAGTCCTTCGTGTTGCGCTCAAAATCTGACGCCTGAGGTGTAGCGTCCTGTATTGGATTTTGGCGGTTAGCACTGATCATCCAGCTGATCAAACCCAGACCCTTTCTCCAGCTGTTGGCAGCAGCTGGAAGGCAGAGGTTCAGAGACCTTGCTTTTTAAAACCTAACCCAGAGCAGAAGGCTTGCCATGGCACCTGTGTTGTCCTTGACTGCGGGGGCCACATGGTGAGGGAAGAGGCGTTTGGCTGCTGGGTTGCAGCACCGACTGTTTGGCACGTGAAGCCCACTTTGTGAGCGTGGAAGAGACCTGGGCACGGACAAGCAAATGCTTCAGGCACCTGCAACGTAGATATGGGGGCGGTCTGTAATATTCCTGTTGGGATTAAAAGGATGTTTCCAGTCAAAGAGCCAAGCCTGCTGGGAGCTCCAGTCTCCCAAATTCCAGACCCCATGTGTTAAACAGTGATCAGCCCTGGTGTTTCTTCCTGCTCCTCTCTAACACAGTGTCTCAGGGATTTTTCCTTGTTTGGGCTTTAATCTCTGGTAGGCGAACAAGCTCAGTTCCGTCAAGCCACCTGCAAACCTGCCCCTTGCCCACCTTCTGCTGGGGCCCAGGCCAAAGGGATGAAGCCTCGTGCTCGTAGCACGCCCAAAGCAACATGAAAGCACTGAGACGTTCCCCCGGTCAGCCTTGAGAGACTCCTGTTCATCATCGACAGCTTCATGAGCTCCGCTTTTCCTTCCCTGCCCCGCTCCGAGCTGTGCTCCCCCCGGGGGGGGGGAAACATCCTGAGCAGCCTCTTCCGCAGGAGGCTCCTGCCCGAGAGCTCCCTGCTCATCACCACCAGGCTGGCTGCCCTGAAGAAGCTGGGCGGGTGCCTGGAGTGCGAGCGCTGTGCCGGAACCCTGGGCTTCTTGGAGGCGGAGAGGGAGGAGTATTTCCACAGGTTTTTTCAAAAACACGGAGCAGGCGGTGGCCGCCTTCGGGTTCGTCCGTGGGAACGAGACGCTCTTCACCATGTGCCTGGTGCCCATCGTGTGCTGGATCGTCTGCACGTCATGAAGCAGCAGCTCAGCCGCACCGGGGGTCTCACCCAAAGCCTGAAGACGATGACAGGGATCTACATCCTCTACATTTCCACCCTGCTGCGGTCGCTGAGCAGCCATCTGAAGCGGGGCATACCCGGGGTGCTCAGGAGGCTCTGCTGCCTGGCGGCTGACAGCGTCTGGAAGCAGAAGGTCCTCTTCGAGGAGAAGGAGGTGCGGGGGTATGCGCTGGACCAGCGAGAGGCCCTCCCGCTCCTCCTCAACGAGCACCTCTTCCAGAGGGACATCTCCTGTGTCAGCACCTACAGCTTCACCCACCTCAGCTTCCAGGAGCTTTTTGTGGCACTCTTCTACCTGCTGGAGGACAACGGGGAGGGGCGGGACCCACGGGACCCCGCCGCTGGTCCCACCAGGGACGTGAAGGAGCTGCTGGCCAGCTACAGCAGCTCCGGGACCCACTTCATGCCGACCGTGCGGTTCCTCTTTGGGCTCTTAAACGAGGAGTGCAGGAGGGAGCTGGGGGAGGAGATGGGGTGCAAAATCGCACCCAGAATTACACAGGAATTACTGGAGTGGCTTCAAACCAGCCAGAAAATGCCTCTCGCACTTCTGATGGAGGAGACGTTGGTGATTCATGAGCTGGAGGTCTGCCACTGCCTGTACGAGCTCCAGGACGAGTGACTTGTAGTGACCGCCTTGGATCCTTTCACCAGGGTGCACCTACGGGGGCTCAACCTCAGCCGCTTTGACCAAATGGTCCTTTCCTTCAGCGTAAAGAACTTCCCCAAGCTGGAGTTGCTCCACCTGGGGCATTGCTCCTTTCTGTGGGACGACCCCGAGGAGCCCCTGTGCCCGCAGCCGTCCAAGCAGGTGTGCCGGTGCGTGCTGTCCCCGCCACAAAGCGCCCGAGCCCTTGGAGCCCAGAGAGCTGTGGTGGCCCCGCAGAGGAGCCCGCGGCCAGGCTGGGGCTCCTGCTGCCCCGGACGCGTTGGCAAGCGGGCTCCAGCCTGACCTGGTGTCGTGGTTTAACCTGGCTGGCAACTAAGCACCACGCAGCCACTCGCTCACTCCCCCCCGTCCCTCAATGGGATGGGGGAGAGAATCAGAGAAAAGAAAAAAAAAAGTAAGACCTGTGCGTTGAGATAGAGACAGTTTAATAAGAGAGAAGAATAACAATAATAATAATAATAATAATGGTAAGAAAATATACAGAATATATAAAACAAGTGATGCACAATGCAATTGCTCACCACCCACTGACCAATGCCCAGCCCATCCTTAGCAGCAATCACTCTCCGAGCCCTAATCACTCTCCCCCTGACTGACCAACCAACTCCCCCTGAGCCTGATGTTATATGGTATGGAATAGCTCTTTGGCCAGTTTGGGTCAGCTCTCCTGGCTGTGCTCCCTCACAGCTTGTTATGCACCTGGCCAAGCAGGACAAGCTCAAAAAGTCCTTGAGTAGTCTAAGCACTACTTGGCAACAACTAAAAACATCAGTGTGTTATCAACATTCTTCTGGTACTAAATCCAAAACACAGCACAAGTGGTCAAGTCCCCATCCTTGGAGGTATTTAAAATCTGGGCAGATGAGATCCTTAGAGACATGGTTTAGTGGTGGGATGTCAGGGTGAGAGTAATGGTTGGACTTGATAATCTTAAAGGTCTTTTCCAACCAAATGATTCTATTATTCTATGATTCTACAGTAGGAATCATCCAGATTAATGAGGCATTAACATTGGTCAAACCAATCAAGTGCAGCGGTAATGGAACCCGAACTGGCTTCAGCATGCAACAACCCAAGACAACACACCATCTCTCCTGTCCTGAAAGACTGTTACAACAGATGGAGACCAAGGTCATGGACTAAAAGAACCCAATGGACATTTTAGAGGGATGGCCCATAGCCTGAGGGAATTATATCTGTGCATATATATCAAAAGATAGGGAAAGTGGTGGTGATTGATTGGAAACTATTGGGAAGCGTGTGACCTGAGCATGATGTAGATGGTATGGGATAAGGGGTGGATACTGTCTTGGTTTCAGCTGGGATAGAATTTTCTTCCTTGCAGGTGGCACAGCGCTGTGTTTTGGATTTTGGATGAGAATAATGTTGATGACACACTGATGTTTAATTGTCATTAAGCAGTGCTTAGGCTAGACAAGGACTTTTCAGCTCCCCACGCTCTGCCTAGTATACTAGAAGCTGGGAGGGGACACAGCCAGGACATCTGACCCCAAGTGACCAAAGGGCTATTCCAGATCATATGATGTCATGCTCAGCATATAAAGTTGAGGGGGAATTGGCCAGGGGGTTAAGACTGATGCTCTAAGACAGGCTGGGCATTGGTCAGTGCGCAGTAAGCAATTGCATTTTAGATCACTGATTTTGTATATTTTTATTATTATTACCATTATTATTGTTCTTTCCATTTCTGTCCTATACCTCAATGCAAAAATTTATTTTCTGAATTCTCCACATGATTTTCTCCTCTGTGCCACTGGCAAGACGGGGGGTGGCTGCCAGGTTAAACCACAGCAGGTGAGCAGAAGAGGCTGGGAATGGCAACCAGGGTCAAACAAGTTTCCAGATCACAGCCACATTTCTGAGGATCAGGTAGGTCTAACGCCCCACTAGGAAGTCAATTGACATGTCAGGATCAGGCCTTTGAGGGTAAGCGGTGTCAGATACAGTCAAGTGGTAGCCAGGCAGGTCTGTAGTGGCAACCCAGGTCCAGGACACAGCAAGGAAGCCAGTGTCTGCATCTGAGTCCAGATGAACAGGGCCCATAGCAAGACATAGAATCATAGAATCATAGAATCACCTCGGTTGGAAAAGACCTTTAAGATCATCGAGTCCAACCGTTAACCTAGCACTGCCATCCCACCACTAAACCATGTCCCTGAGCACCTCGTCTATCCTTCTTTTAAAGACCTCAAGGGATGAGGACTCCACCACCTCCCTGGGTAGCCCATTCCAGAGCCTGACAACCCTCTCGGTGAAGAAGTTTTTCCTAATGTCTAGCCTAAACCTGCCCTGGCGCAGCTTCAAGCCATTCCCCCTCGTCCTATCATCTGTTACCAGGGAGAAGAGGCCGACCCCCACCTCGCTACAGCCTCCTCTCAGGCAGTTGTAGAGGGCGATCAGGTCTCCCCTCAGCCTCCTCTTCTCCAGACTAAACACCCCCAGTTCCCTCAGCCGCTCCTCGTATGACTTGTGTTCCAGACCCCTCACCAGCTTGGTTGCTCTCCTCTGGACCTGTTCCAGCAAGGCAACATCTTTCTTGTAGTGAGGGGCCCAAAACTGAACACAGTATTCGAGGTGCGGCCTCACCAGCACCGAGTACAGGGGCACGATCACTTCCCTGCTCCTGCTGGCCACACTATTCCTGATACAAGCCAGGATGCCATTGGCCTTCTTGGCCACCTGGGCACACTGCTGGCTCATATTCAGCCGGCTGTCAATCAGTACCCCCAGGGCTTTTTCCACCAGGCAGCTTTCCAGCCACTCTTCCCCAAGCCTGTAGCGCTGCATGGGGTTGTTGCGACCAAAGTGCAGGACCCGGCACTTGGCCTTGTTGAACCTCATACAATTGGCCTCGGCCCATCGATCCAGCCTGTCCAGGTCCCTCTGCAGAGCCCTCCTCCCCTCCAGCAGATCAACACTCCCACCCAGTTTGGTGTCATCTGCAAATTTACTGAGGGCACACTCAATCCCCTCATCAAGGTCATTGATAAAGATATTAAACAAGACTGGCCCTAGAACTGAGCCCTGGGGGACACCGCTTGTGACCGGCCGCCAACTGGATTTAGTTCCATTCACCACGACTCTCTGGGCTCGGCCATGCAGCCAGTTTTTAACCCAGCGAAGAGTACATCCATCTAGGCCATGAAATGCCAGCTTCTCCACAAGAATGCTATGGGAGACTGTGTCGAAGGCTTTGCTGAAGTCCAGGTAGACAACATCCACAGCCTTTCCCTCATCTACCAGGCGGGTCACCTGGTCATAGAAGGAAATCAGGTTGGTTAGGCAAGACTTGCCTTTCGTGAACCCATGCTGACTGGGCCTGATCCCCTGATTGTCCTCCATGTGCCTGGTGAGCACACTCAAGATGAACCGCTCCATAATCTTCCCCGGTACCGAGGTTAGGGGAGTTCCCCGGATCCTCCTTCCGGCCCTTCTTGAAGAGAGGCGTCACATTTGCCAACCTCCAGTCATCTGGGACCTCCCCTGTTCTCCAGGACTGCTGATAAATGATAGAGAGTGGCTTGGCAAGCTCCTCTGCCAGCTCCTTCAGCACTCTTGGGTGGATCCCATCCGGCCCCATAGACTTGTGGATGTCCAGGTGGCATAGCAGGTCAAAGACTGCTCCCTCCTGGATTATGGGGGGTTCATTCCACTCTCTGTCCCCACCTTCCAGCTCAGGGGCTGGGTACCCTGGGGATAACTTGTCGGGCCATTAAAGACCGAGGCAAAGAAGGCGTTGAGTATCTCAGCCTTTTCCTCATCCTTAGTGGCAATGTTCCCCCTTGCATCCACTAGTGGATGGAGGTTCTCCCTGGCTCTCTTTTTGCTGTTAACATATTTATAAAAACTCTTCTTATTATCCCTTATAACAGTGGCCAGGTTAAATTCCAGCTGGGCTTTTGCCTTTCTAATCTCCTCTCTGCATGACCTGACAAGATCCCTGTACTCTTCTTGGGTTGCCTGCCCCTTCTTCCAGAGCTGGTAAGCTCTCCTTTTTTCCCTTAGTCGCACTAGTAGTCCTCTGTCCAGCCAGGCTGGTCGTCTTCCCCGCCGATTCGTCTTACGGCACATGGGGACAGCCTGCTCCTGTGCCTTTAAGACTTCTTCCTTGAAAAACACCCAGCCTTCCTGGACCCCTTTGCCCTTCAGGACTATCTCCCAAGGGACTCTCCCAACCAGCGTTCTGAGCAGGTCAAAGTCTGCCCTCCGGAAATCCATGGTGGCGGTCTTGCTGACCCCCTTCCTAACCTCACCAAAGATTGAAAACTCTACCATTTCATGATCACTAAGGCCTAGATGATTTCCAACCACCACCTCTCCCACCAGTCCTTCTCTGTTAGTGAACAGGAGGTCAAGCAGGGCACCTCCCCTGGTAGGCTCACTTACCAGCTGTGTCAGGAAGTTATCTTCCACACACTGCAGGAACCTTCTGGACTGTTTCCTTTCTGCTGTATTGTATTTCCAGCAGATGTCTGGGAAGTTGAAGTCCCCCACAAGAACAAGAGCTCGCGACTGAGAGACTCCTGCCAGCCGCTTGTAGAATTCTTCGTCAACGTCCTCATCCTGGTCGGGTGGTCTGTAACAGACTCCCAACAGGATATCTTTCTTGTTGGCCTTTCCCCTCATCCTCACCCATAAGCATTCTGCCTCACTACAAACATCAAGCTCTGTACAATCTAAACACTCCCTAACATACAGAGCCACCCCGCTGCCTCTCCTTCCTTGCCTGTCCCTTCTGAAGAGTTTGTAGCCATCCATCGCAGCACTCCAGTCATGGGAGGCATCCCACCACGTTTCTGTGATGGCGACTACATCATAACCATCCTGCCTTACAATGGCTTCCAGCTCCTCCCGTTTGTTGCCCATGCTGCGTGCATTAGCGTAGATGCACTTGAGCTGGGCTGTCGGTTTCCCCCCCAGCAATGGGGTGACCCCCCCAGGCTCCTCTCTAGTGAGCCTGTTTATATCCCCTTCCCCCTTCAGGCCTAGTTTAAAGCCCTCTCTACAAGCCCTGCCAGTTCCTGAGCAAGGATCCTATTTCCCTTCCGAGAGAGCTGGGCACCATCTGTTCTCGACAGGCCTGGTGCCATGAAAACCTCTCCATGGTCAAAGAAGCCCAAGCCCTTCCGATGGCACCAACCTTTGAGCCACACGTTAACCGCTCTAGCTTTCCTATTCCTTTCCGTGTTCCCTCCTGACACTAATGGGATCGAGGAGAGCACTACCTGCGCTCCTGATCCTTCAACCATTTTCCCTAGTGCCCTGAAATCCCTTTTGATCAATTTGGGGCTTCTCTCTGGCAATTCATCGCTGCCTGCCTGTATAATCAAGAGCGGATAGTAGTCAGAGGGTCATACCAGACCAGGGAGTCTCTTGGCAATGTCCCTGATCCGGGCCCCAGGGAGGCAGCAGACTTCCCTAAGGGATGGGTCCGGGTGGCATATCGGGCCCTCCGTTCCCTTCAGAAGGGAATCGCCCACAACAATTACCCTTCTTTTTTTTGTACAGTCGGTCTTGATAGGTAGGGGTGACCGTCTCTCCCTAGCCAACCCCCTGGTTGGGCCTTCATCCCCATCTTCAGTTGCCTGGCCCTCAACTTCCAGAGCCCCATATCTGTTACGCAAGGGCAGCTGGGAAGGTGAAGGAGCCCGGGAGGGGACTCTCCTCCTGCCCCGAGCAGAAACCTTTTTCCATCCCTCATCATCTCTTGGGTCTCTAGCTTCTGTCTGCCGGCAAGAGGACAGAGGATCCTCTGCTACCTGCGGAGCCTCTGTCTGTTGCCGTGGCCTGAGGGATGGTAGAGTGCGGCTCCACCAGTCTATCTCCATCTCACATTCTCTAATACTCCTTAATCTCTCCACCTCTTCTTTCAGCTCTGCCACCAGGCAGAGCAGATCATCCACCTGCTCACACCTGAGACAGCCCCTGTCCTTACCAATCTCTGGTACAGCAGACAGGCTGAGGCATTCCCTGCAGCCATCGACCTGGACAGCCGCATGTTTCTGTTTAGGTGGGGACTCCGTCTGAGTCGCCACGTTCCGTCTGGCAACAGCATGGTTGTGGCCAGATCAGTGCTACTGCATCACATATCAGACAGGGATTTAAGGCCCAGGCCTGAGCTTAAAGGAAGCCCTTGGCCTGTGGTGGAGGTCCTGTATGAGGTTGGTCAGGGCTGTTAAGGCCTCTAAGTGCTCTCAAGGCCTTTTGGAGCTATTGCAGGCCTTCAAGGAGGACAGATTGCCCATGAAGAAGTCTATGGGGGTGTGCAGATGTTACTCTGCCATCACCAGATTCTGGAAACTCCCGATTCTTGTCGGGAAAGCACTCATCTACCATCAGCCCTATTACATATTGTAGAGCCCCAGGCAGGTTAACTGGACACCATTCACCACAGAAAATCCCTGAAAGACCATACAGGGACGCTGATGTCATCACACTGACAGTGGAGAAAATAGAGCAATGAGGCTCTTTAAAGCACGTTCCCTGGACATGTTCTTGACAGTAACTTTGAAAGAAGATCTAAGCCTTCAGGCACTGCCCTCAGGTGATCACTGATTTCCTATGATAGAAATACTGTAATGGAGGCCACCTCTGTCACAAAAATGCCCATTGCCTGTCCCTGCCTGCGGCCAGAGGACTTCTCAGAGTAGGACTGCGACCAAGCTACAGGAGCACTCAGACATTTAACAGAAGGCCTCAGGAGAGTGTGGAGTTGGAAAGATCAGATTTCAAAAGATCAAGGGCCAGTTGTCCCTGGTCGAGCTGCTGTGCTAGGACTCTTTTCCCTCCACCTCTGAGCACATGCACTACTCCTGCAGTTCCAGAGAAGGTGCTGGACAAACATAGTCAGTGGAGTGTACTTTGTTTTACGTAAATGCACACAGATAATGGCTTCTGAAAGCCTCTGGGTCACACAAGACCAATACATGCTGAGGTAGAAATGGTATGACCAGTGACATTCCTTTCTGGAGAACATGACCACAGGTACGGAAAGAAAAAAGCCAAAACAAACAAAAGGACAAATGGGAGAAAGAGGCTGAATTTAAGAGGAGCTACATTACGAGTAATTTCAGAAGAAGATAGACACTTTATTTCATCTGAAAAAATCCAGTCATCAGTTTCCTCAGGGAATCCTTGAGCTCCTCATTCCTCATGCTGTAGATGAGGGGGTTTACTGCTGGAGGAAACACTGCATACAGACTGCCACCACCAGATCCTGTGATGGGGAAGACATGGAGGGAGGTTTCAGTTGGAAAAATGCAGTGCTGAGAAACAGAGAGACCACAACCAGGTGAGGGAGGCACGTGGAAAAGGCTTTGTGCCGTCCCTCTTGAGAGGGGATCCTCAGCGCAGCCCTGAAGATCTGCACAGAGGACAGCACAATGAAAACAAAACACCCAAGTGCTAAACAGTCACTGACCACAAGAAGCCAAACTTCCCGGAGGTAGGAATCTGAGCAGGAGAGCTTGAGAATCTGGGGGATTTCACAGAAGAACTGGTCCAGAGCGTTGCCTTGGCACAGAGGTATGGAAAATGTATTGGCCGTGTGCAGGAGAGCATTGAGAAAGCCACTGCCCCAGGCAGCTGCTGCCATGTGGACACAAGCTCTGCTGCCCAGGACGGTCCCATAGTGCAGGGGTTTGCAGATGGCAACGTAGCAGTCATAGGCCATGACAGTGAGAAGAAAAAAATCTGCTACTGTAAAGACTATAAACAGAAAGAGCTGCACAGCACATCCTACATAGGAGAATGGCCTTGATGTCCCAGAGGGAATTGGCCATGGATTTGGGGACAGTATTGGAGATGGAGCCCAGGTCAAGGATGGAGAGGTTGAGGAGGAAGATGTACATGGGGGTGCGGAGGCGGTGGTCACAGGCAACAGCGCTGATGATGAGGCCGTTGCCCAGGAGGGCAGCCAGGTAGATGCCCAGGAAGAGCCAGAAGTGCAAGAGCTGCAGCTCCCGTGTGTCTGCAAATGCCATGAGGAGGAACTGGGTGATAGAGCTGCTGTTGAATGGTTTCTGTCTCTGGTCATGGCGACCTGTCCAAAGAGGAAAAGTTTTAGAGGAAGAGTCAATTAAGAGTTAAGGGAGAGCTCTCTGAGGAAAATCAAAGATTTTCACCTAGGTCTTCACCGTGCCACACTCTTTGCCCCCCATTGCTTTTCCAGGAGTCCTTCCTTCAGCTCCGTAGCTGCAGCTCAGACTTGTGTTGGCTCAACATGCCATGAGGAGCAGGGCTTCTGCCCACTGGCTGCTGAGGAGTCAGCCCTGCTCTGCAGCAGTGAGCTCATTGAAATGGTGGGGGCAGGGGTCAATCCTGGTGTTTCCTTTTTCAGATTAAACCATTCCTACCACAGAAGGGTTTGTCAGCATATTCACTCTCTGTGTTAAGGAACGGGGATAGCAGAAGACAGAGATGTGCGAGGATTTTAAAGCTCCCCCCATCTCACCTGGGGATTTTTCTTGGATGTCAGAAACCCTCAGCATTTCTGCTGCACTCAGGGAGAACAGATCAAGTCCAGCGAGGCAAAAGGAATGCCTGTGGCTTAGTTCAGAGTGAGGGCAGCTGTTTGGTCCCTCCCACTTGTTCTGAGCTGCTGTGGGCTTGTTCTTCAGTGTGTTGAGGGGGTGATCACAGTCTTGTGTTGCCCTGAAAAACACCAGACACTACTGAGAACAGAGGGATTCAGTGAAGATCGCTAAATGTCTCACCCTCTCTCAAGGTCTCAGCACCCCACTTCAAGCCAAGGACATGCATGGCTCAATTCACAAACCCAACACCATTTTCTCCATAGAGAAAATTTTCTTGAAGAAAGTTTTTTCATGAAGAAAACATTTTCTCCATCTTGGTGCTTCTCTCTGGGGCATTCAGATAACAAAGGGGTGCTATTGGACAGCTTTGGATTCTGGAGGGCAATGCACAGCTCAAAAGAAAACCTCAAATAGAGTGCCCTAATGACATCATCTGATTAAGGGAAAACCAGTTTATTCTCCAGCCCTACAAGCTGCATTGCTGTGGTGGTTTGACCCTGGCTGGACGCCAGGGGCCCACATAGCTGCTCCATCACTCCTCTCTTTAACTGGACAGAGGAGAGAATAAAGTAAATCAAAGCACTCGTGGGTCAAGATAAGGACAGGGAGAGATCATTTATCAGTTACCATCACAGGCAAAACAGACTCAACTTGATAAAAATAATTTAATTTATTATCAATCAAAATCAGAGAAGGAGAGGATAAAAGACTGCTGATTTTTAAAACACCTTCGCCCCACCCCTCCTTTCTTCCTGGGCTCAACTTCACTCCCAGTTTCTCTACCTACTTCCCCCCAGCAGCGTAGGGGAATGGGAATGGGGGTGTGGGTCAGTTTTCTTTTTTTTGGGTGATTCCCCGGGGCCCGAAGTCATTCTCCACAAACTTCTCCAACGTGAGTCCTTCCCACAGGCTACAGTTCTTCACGAACTGCTCCAGCATGGGTCCATAATTTCCACGGAGTCCCCTGTGGGGTCACAAGTTCTGCCAGCAAACCTGCTTCAGCATGGGCGTCTCCCCCCATGGGTCTGCAAAGTCTTGCCAGGAGCCTGATCTTGGCCAGGCTTCCCACAGGGTCACAGCCTCCTTCCTTCAGGCATCCACCTGAAGCGTGGAGTCCTCCATGGGCTACAGGTGGAGATCTCCTCCACCATGGACCTCCATGGACTGCAGGAGGACAGCCTGCCTCACCATGGTCTTCACCATGGGCTGCAGGGGAATCTCTGCTCCGGCGCCTGAAGCACCTCCTCCCCCTCCTTCTTCACTGACCTTGGTGTCTGCAGGGCTGTTTTCTCTCACATCCTCTCACTTCTCTTCTCTCTCTGGCTACTGAGCCACAGCTGGTTTTTTTTTTTTCCTTCTTAAATGTTATCACAGAGGCACTTCCACTGTCCCTGACTGGCTTTGCCTTGGCCAGCGGCGGACACAGGGAAAACTTCTAGCAGCTTCTCACAGAAGCCACCCCTGTAGCCCTCCCACTACCAAGACCTTGCTGCACAAACCCAATGCAATTACCCACAGCCCCACAGATTAGAGGAAAGCAGGGATACATATGCCGTGTCTGACCCATGTCTTTCCCTGTCACTACTCATAGACCCCATGCCAACCCCTGTGCACTACCCCTGGCCCTACAGAACCCTGCCTGTTTGCAGGGCACAGCCTGGGTGCAAGTTTCTGTTTCCAAGTGGAAAAGGGCAGCTCAGAACAACCCTGATGGGTCCAGAAGATGTGATGCTGGTGCTGGCCATAGTCAGGGGAGTGGCTGAAGGCACTTTACCAGGCTCCTGGAAGTCCTATTGATCAATCACAGTTGGAGTTCAGGAGCCTCAGGGACTTTTTAAAACCTGGAGGCTCCTTTTCCATTTATCCTTTTCTCTCCCCCTCCCTTCCCACCCTTTGAACAGGAAACTGGAAAGACAGGCTCAGGAAAGCTCCTTATCTTTATAGTAACCTGCCTTGATTTTCCTTCAGACTCCCCTTGGAAATATTCTGGGGTATGTAAGCTTGAGCAGCCTGACCAGCAGACCTCCCAACAGCAGAAAGATCCTGCCTTGCTGGGGGTCATTTCTTTCACCCACAGCTTCTCCCTGCAGCACTGTAGTCAACTTCCAAGACAGGCTGAGTGTTGACCCTGGAAGTTCAGAATCTCTGCCCCAGCACACAGTTCTCTGGGACACAGGGACCCTGCTTGAAGACAGCCCTGGGCACCCACCCATACACATTCACATTTACTCCCTTGCAGACATTAGGAGAAGGAAGCTGTCATGTTCTGATGGTGCAGCAAGAATGTCCCTGATCTGCATCACATTTTCCTCCTCTTTTCTAGAAAACTGTGAGAGTTGTACTCACGGATACCATCAGCTGTGGGATGTGCCGACTTTAGGGGCTCCATCCAGGAACTGAAGCTGCATTGCCCTGCTGCCAGAGACTTACCACATAAAGGGCTGTGAAGATTTCTCCAAGTGAGCTGTCACCATGTCCAGATTGCCTTTTACTGCTCCAGACTGTCTTTAACCTCCCTCTGCCTTGATTCTCTCCCCTCAGTGCCTGCAGGCAGTGCCCTCAGCCCTGCTGCGCTTTGCAGAGGAGCTGCTCCTGGTCAGAGCTGTCTCTCTGCAGTGCTGACCGCTTGCCATGAGCTCCCTGCATCCCAGGAGCCCAGCCCAGCTCAGCAGCAGAGGACCAGCTCAAGGCAGCACTTGCTCTGCCCCCCGGGGCTCCCTCCAGATGTCCCTTGGTCTCCAGGGGAACCTGCTGTGAAACAGGCTGAAGTAATTCCTGATGTTCCCTCCCTCAGCTTGGGAGAGACACTCCTTCCCAGCACTGTAATTTCTCCTGTGAGGAGAAGATTTGGGCATGAGAATTGCCTTTCCTTGTCCCATCATCAGTCAGGACACCCAGACAGTGACTGGGAGAGATGTCCTTTACCCCTTCTGAGGGAAGGAATGCAGATGAGTCAAGAGATGCATCTCTTGCGTGATAGATACAAAGAGATGCATCTACTGATAGATTCCTCTTGCATTGGGTGTTCACGTGTGTACAAAATAAGCACCTGCATTTGATCTCCATGTCTCAGCTCCCATGCTGACTAATGGAGATGGAGAGCAGGACTGGGCTCTTCAGACACAACACCTGGTGACATTTCAGGTGCCAGGGGTGGTTGAAGATATGTGAGGCAACTGCAAGCTCTAATAGGGCAGTTCATAGAGACAGGCCAACATTGGGGGGAATCCTCTTAGAGGCTGCTGGGAATTTTCTCTGGCAGACAGAAATGGCAGCTGACACCCAAATTAGGGCAAATGAACCTAACCCCACTCATTATGTTCAGGGAAGCTTTTAGAGTTATTCATCTGAAAAACCGGAGTCATGTGCCACAGGCAGAGCTCAAGCTCACTCTCTTCTCCACCAGCTGTATTTCCTGGGTCTCCACTCACTGTATTGGCAGTTGCCTCATGTTCATCTGCACATTCACTTACAGAATTCAGGGTGTGTACTCAATTTAACCTTTAAAAGCAGACCCCCAGAGCTGCATGAGATGCCAGAGCCTGCAGAGACAGCACAGGACCAGTGACAAGTGGTGTTCCTCAGGGGTCAGGATTGGGACTGGCACTGTTCAACACCTTTATCTATAACTGTGGGATTGAGTGCAGCCTCAGGAAGTTTGCCGATAACACCAAGCTGTGTGGTGTGGTCCACCCAGTGGAGGCAAGGGATGCCATCAAGAGGGACCTTGACAGAGCTTGACATGAGGTCTCAATCTGATGAAGTTCAGCAAAGCCAAGTGCAAGGTCCTGCACACGGGTCAGGGCAATCCCAAGGACAAATACAGGGCTGCGTGGAAAGCTGGATTGAGAGCATCCCTGAGGAGAAGGACTTGGGGAGGCTGGTTGATAAGAATCATAGAATCATAGAATCATAGAATCATAGAATGTTTTGGGTTGGAAGGGACCCCTAGAGCTCATCTAGTCCAACCCCCGTGCAGTGAGCAGGGACACTGTTAACTAGATCAGGTTGCTCTGAGATCCGTCACACCTGGTCTTGAATGTTTCCAGGGATGGGGCCTCCACCACCTCTCTGGGCAGCCCATTCCAGTGTTTCACCACCTTCATTGTAAAGAATTTCTTCTTTATATCCAGTCTAAACCTACCCTGATTTAGTTTAGAACCATCACCCCTTGGCCTGTCACAACCAGCCTTGTTAAAAAGACTTTCCCCATCTTTCCTATAGGCTCCCTTTAAGTACTGAATGGCCACAATCAGCTCTGCCCGCAGCCTTCTCTTCTCCAGGCTGAACAAGCCCAACTCCCTCAGCCTGTCCTCGTAGGAGAGGTGCTCCAGCCCTCGGATCATTTTAGTAGCCCTCCTCTGGCCCCGCTCCAACAAGTCCATGTCCTTGTGCTGAGGGCTCCAGAGCTGGACGCAGTACTCCAGGTGAGGTCTCACCAGAGCAGAATAGAGGGTCAGAATCACCTCCCTCGACCTGCTGGCCACACTTCTCCTGATGCATCCCCCAGCATCCCCAAGTCCCTCTCGGCAGGGCTGCTCTCGATCCTTTCTTCCCCCAGCGTGTACTGATACTGGGGGTTACCCCGACCCAGGTGCAGGACCTTGCACTTGGCCTTGTTGAACCTCATGAGGTTCACACAGGCCCACCTCTCCAGCTTGTCCGGGTCTCTTTGGATGACATCCTGTCCTTCTGGTGTATCAACCTCACCACTCAGCTTGGTGTCATCTGCAAACTTGCTGAGGGTGCACTCAATCTCGCTTTCTAAGTCATTGATGAATATATTAAACAGCACCAGTCCCGGTTTCCATGGAATGAAGTGCCCAAGCTTTCCTCTAACCTGTCAGGCATTGAGAAAAGTAGTCTGTGTGGCTGGGGAATGAGCTGAGTCTCCCTTACTGAGCTATCTTAAACAGGACATTTGGAGTAGAAGGTTGTGGAGGGTAATCTAGCTACCACCACTCCAAGTCCAGTGACGTTCCATCGGCTCAGTCTGTTGTTTCCAAGCGTCACAGGTTTCATCAAAGCAGGTTCCAGGAGATGCACGAGGAGGAGAGGAAGAAGGAAAAAGAAGGGGTTCACAGGGGTGTGTGCAATCCTGTTATAGGGGTCCCATGCTCATGAGCAGAGTGTGCTTATGTATATGCAGTTCATGCTGTACGCACTGTCTCTTCAGGCAGCCTTCTTCTGGTTCTTTGTGCCCTGTCCCTTGCGCAAGTGCACGGTGGTGCTTATCTTCCAGGTGGTGCTTATATTGCAGACCATTAGAGTGATGTTTTCCAAGGCAAGATATCAAACGTGGCAGGTGGTGGTATAATGGCAATGTCGAGACAAGCCTAATTTAGTAGCAGTTTTCTACACCTGTCTTCCATCCAGACTGACATTTACGGGCAGAGACAAGATTTCAAATTGACCACCTCCCCCCGAATGCCAAACCAGTGACTGTTCTCTACACACATCCAGAACACTGCATCCAGTTTTGCAACCCCAGTACTACAAAGGTGCTGGCAAGCTGGAGCAGATTTAGTGAAGGGCCCTGAAGATGGTCAGGGGGCTGACCACTTTCTCTGTGAGGAAAAGCCATAAAGCTCGACTTGTTCAGCCTGGAGCAGGAATGGCTGAAGGACACCTCACAACAAGGCAGGGGGGGATCTCAACCTTTTTCACCCTGAGGCCAGCCAAGCATTGGAACAAGCATTGGTCACCCTCAAAGATTGTGAAGTCCTTCACAAGGTTTTCAAGACCCAGATGGACCAAGCCCTGAGAAACTAGGCCTGACAGTATATCTGACACTGCTTTGAGCAGAGGGTTTTTTTATAGACCTCCCAAGGTCTGCTCTGAAACTCAATAACTGTATCATCCTAGGATCCTGCTGGTAGGTTTGTGGCACCAGGGAAGCTGAATGCCACCTGTGACTGAAAGACATTCCCAGTGTAAGTGGACAGCAAGGAGTTTCTCCTTCTGGTGCATTCCCATCTCCCATGGATTCTCCACCTGCGATTTGTCTCCCCTTGTTTTAGTCAACCACTCTTTGGGTGACTTTTCACTCTCCCACACTTTTAAATGACTTGATTCCTTCATTGTCTTGTCCGGCAGGCACGTGATCAGCACCCCCACAGTCTGGCTGTTAGCTCCCTTGTGAGCTCCTCTTTCCACGGCAACCCCCTTCAGGGTGAAGTCCCAGGTCTGGTTCTGAGATGACATGCTGCTTGGTGTCAGGTCTGCTCCAGGGGAGATAGGGCTGAGCAGGGTGTCCATGAACATGGCCTGCCCTCCTGCCTGACGCAGAGGTGTTCTCAGAGACAACAGACACACAGGGCCCTTGCCCCTGCTTCAGCCTCCCTCAGACTCACAGCCTTGGACTACAGGAGAGCAGATTTCAGCTGACTCAGCACCTGCTTGGCAGAATCCTGGGGAGCCAAGGTCCAGGGAGCCCGCTTGGATATTCTGGGACAGCAACATCAAACCCCAGAAACACATCAGTCTGCTGTCCTGGGAGTCCAGCAGGACCTGGCAGGAGGCTGGTGGGGATGCACAGGGATCTTCTGGGTCAAAAGGTCAAACACTAGAAGGCATTGCACAAGGCTGGAAGAGGGAACAGGTGTGCAGGAGGCAGATAGAGACATGGCCTTGGGGTACGAGGATGGAGGCAGGAAAGCCAAAGCTTACCTGGGGCTGGAACTCACAAGGAATAGGGAGAGGAACCACAAGGCCTTCTGTAAGTTCACTGGAAGCACAAGGAGTCAGCTGAGGAAAATGTGGTCTCATGGCTAAGGGGGCAGGGCAGGACATGCAGCCACAAGACCTGGAAAAGGCTGAAGAAGTCACTGCTTTTTTCCCGTCCCGTTCCACTGGTTAAGATCTGCCCCCAGGTCCGTGAGTCTCCTAACAACATCTGTGCTAGCAAGGCTGCACTGATGACAAGAGGAAGGTGTGTCTGAGGGGGCACTTATGCCTGTTGGGCACACACAGGTCCATGGGATGAGAGGGGAGTGCCCAAGGGTGCTGAGGGAGCTGGCTGATTGTCATTGCAAGGCTGTGCTTGATCGTCTTTGAAATGTCAGGGCAAAGAGGAAGCTCTCTGCTGGTGGGAACAAGACAAGCATTGCACCCATTTTCAAGCACGGTAAGAAGGAGCTTCCAGGGAAGTACAGGCTGGTCAGCCACGACGCAGGCCCCGGGAAGGTGATGGAGCAAATTCATTTGATTAATTCCTTTGCCCACATCTCTCAGCTGTGCTAGCTCAGTTGCCCTGGGGTAGCTGAAGTTAGCCTTATGCTGCTTGGAAACATGACCCAGGACCTATGGGAACCCTTCTGGAGTGTTAGCTGGTCACCAGGAAAAGTATCTCCAGGGACCTCATTTGAGACATCTTTCTCTCCCTTGACTGGAAAAGGCAGTCGAGACAACTTGATTTGACATAGACATAGACATTTGACATAGACATTTGACATCTGAGCTGAGGTGTCTGATGTTGAGGGAGACTGGTCTCCTCGCTCTCTTCACCTAAAGAGGAGCCACTCTTCATTTACCCAGGAAGGAGTGGAGGGGGAGTGTTCATAGATGATCTAGAGATCCCTCTATATAGACACTGTAATAGAGATGTGTTGAGGTGAGTGCAAATGTGGCCACCCAAACCCAGGCTGTTTCACTGAAGTTGGTCACCCGGCTTCCCAGTATCAGCTGAGAGAGCCTTGGTGGGTGACTGTCTCCCTGCAAAAATTGAGTAGTGTCTGTCACGAATGAATTTGTGAATCCCGCCAACTGCGCTAATTTGTCACAAATGAGTGACTTTACACATTTTTATTTAGTAGCACTACAGAATTTATTGGTGCCTCGATGACAAACCACGGGATTGGATTGTGATATTGCAATAGCACTCAATCATCAGTCGATTAACAAAGGGATTGGACAAAATTTGTTTTAATCAAAGCAGCGACTTGTTACTAAGATTTGAAAATCACAAGGTTCACTCTATTGCTGATTGGAAGAAGTAGACAAAGGAAAATTAATTTACACTTGAGTTAGAACGGTTCACAGAGAGAACGTGTATGCAGAGAATAAGGAGGACCCTCCCACTGAGTCATGAGGTTCAGAGCAGGCCCCCTTGCTTTCTTGACTCCTTCTCAGAGAGGAGTCTGGGTGCTGCTGGGTCCAATGTTAGTCTCAGACTTGGTCAGCGGTTTATGTCTAAGGATAATCTGAGTCTAGTAGCAGCCTAGGACTCACTTTATAATTAATTCACACAGATTACTTAAGTTGATTCCCAGATGCATACACACAGACATGATTATATTTATATCTTTAGATAGATATGTAAAATAGATATGTAAAAAGTTTTACCTGTTAAAAATTCCCCTCAAGTTCAGTGAAATATTTCAAATGTCTCGGCATTTCTCAATGGGTGAGGGCTGAGCCTCAAGGAGGGAAGGGTTTCAGCCCAGGCTCTGCTGTTGGTCTTTGGCAACAGACCTCTGAGCAAACTTGAGAGTCTGCGAGACCTGAGAGGTGTCCCACTCAGAGGGAGGTATTTGTCACAGCCTGCTACAGTCCAGGGGAGCTCAAAGGGGCCTCACTTTGAACCGCTGTTTTATAGGGTCGTGAGATGATTATGATTGGCTTTAGTAATTTGTAAACTGTCATCCTGACCACAATCTGGCTGGAGATTAATGAAATTCCATTAACCATAGCACCACTGCTTTTGGGTTGTGGCACTAATACCACTCCACTTGGGTTACAGCCCAGGCAACGCATGTTTCAAGGCTGTCAGGAGATAGCTTGTTGTTCCTGTTCTGCTCCCCGCCTTGAGCAATTGTGCTGGGTTGACCCTGGCTGGATGACAGGTGCCCACCAAAGCCTCTCTGTCACTTCCCACCTTCCACTGCATGGGGTGGGGTGGGGGGGGAAGATATAACGAAAAACCTGTGGGTTGACATAAGGACAGGGAGAGATCACTCACCACTTACCATGAGGAACAAGGAGCTCAAGGATGCCCTAAGGAGAGTTAAAGTCTGTGAGCCACTGATTTCCTTAGGTTGTTCAAACAGTCACTGGTGTTCCTTCCCTCCAGCAGTGTCATTTATCCTATCAGAGATACAGTTAGGCCTAAAAATAATATGGTCATGGCATATCTTTAGGCAGGACAGGCATACAAGGATGGGCAGAGATCTGTCTCCCTACTGAGGGAAGGGACTCAGCTGAATCAGTGGAGGCATCGCATTTTGGGTCTGTAGCCCTGGGGCTGGAAGGGGACTCAGCTCCCTCCCCTGCCTGCCACAAACCCCAGGAGGTGGGATTCCTCTTGCCTCACTTCAGATGTGCACACAATAGGATCCTGCATGTGAGCTGCTGGTCTCTGCTCTCTATGGAATTAATGGGCACTGAGGGCAGGAGTGAGCTGTTCAGACACAAACACCTGGTGACTTTTAATGTGCCAGAGTGGTCCAAGATACAAGCAGGTAACTGCGAGCTCTAATGGAACCGTTCATAGAGACAGAACAGCATCTGGGGCATCTTTGTGTAGGCTGGTGGGGAATTCCTTTGGCCGAAGAGCAGATGCCCATGTTTTGGACAGGTCAACTCCTCTCTACTAATAATGTTCAGGGAAGCCTATAGAGGTCTGCATCTGGACAAATGGAGTCATGTGCCACAGAGAGAGCTAAGTTAGTCTTTCACTTCTCTATCAGCAGTATTTATCAGATCTCCATTGACTGTCATGGCAGTTGTCTCATGGCCTTCCCACATAACATCAATGACCTGGTGGGCAAGGTCTTCCAGGCCTCTGCAGGAGCACAACCAGTGGTAGATGGGGATCAGTCCGGGGGTTACTTGAGCAAACTACACCCTTATCAGTCCATGGGACCGTAGGGGCTGCATCCATGTGTGCTGATAGAGTATTTTGCACCAGGAGGTGCTGGTTCCTTATAAAAACTAAATCCAAATCTTTTTTATAATTGCCAACAAATTAATTTGATCTTCTCTAAGTCAAGGCATTTTTGCAAGTAATTTGTACCTGATCCCCTTTCATTGTCTTGACCCATCTTATTTTCTCCCTTGGCCTTGTTCAGTCAGGGCAGTGAGTGGCTGAGCAGCTGGGTGGGTGTCTGGGTGCTGGCCAAGGCCAACCCACTACAGAACCACCACATCAGGACTGCTGTATCCAGTGTGGGGCCTCCCAGCACAAAAAAGACCCTGACAGCCTGGAGTGAGTCCTGCAGAGGTGAGAAGGATGGTTGGGGCCTGGAGCACATCATGGACAAGGAAAGGTTGAAAGAGCTGGTTCTTGAGAAATCCCTCAGAGTCAAAGACAGGAGCAAGGACCCAGGCCAGTTGGTGGGATCTCAATCAGTGGAGATTTTCAACATTTGTGAGACAAGGCCATGAGAACCTGATCTAGCTGGAGCTGTCTTAAGAATGGGCTTGGCTGACAGACTATCTGTGGCAAGGGCAATCATGGCATCATTTAGGTTAGAAAAGGCCTTTAAGATCATCAAGCCCAACCATTAACCTAACACTACCAAGTCAACCATAAACCATGTACATAAGCATCACATCTTCATGTCTTTTAAATACCTCCAGGTGTGTGTAATGAGTGTCACTAGGAAACTGGTTTCCTTTTTTTTAATGCAGCCGGTGGAGTTGGGTATCACTGAGCCCCAGAGGAGCATGGGGTTGTCCATGCAGCAAAGGCCCCTCCTGAGAGCTGGGGTGTTTGGCCAGAGTGAGAAATGGCCAGTGTGTGGAACTGGTCTGGGACAAATTTACTGGGCATTTTACATGGCAGAGAATGGACCCCTTTCTATTGCACCTTTGGTGCCTTGTTTTCTTCACCATGATGTTTGGCTCCGCACGAGGAAAACACTTCTGTGTGCCCCCACCCTGCACACACACACACAATTTAGCTCTACACTGGTGTTTTCCTCTCTCAGGTTCGTACCACCCAAAACATTGAGAACACAAAGAAAACAGACTCTTTTGAAGACCAATTCCCTAGACATTATATTAGAAGCAAATTTGGAGGAAGAGCCGAGCCTTCAAGCACTGCACGTGGGACATCCTGTTTTGTTTAAAAGCTGCATTTGGATTGGACAGGCCATACCAAGAACAGAAGTGTGGAAGAGTCAGACACAATAGGATCAGACCTCATAACAAAGAGTATAAACCCAGAAAATTATCTATAAGCTGGATTCTCAAAAGAGAAAGAAGCGGATTTGTGGCCAAAGAGAAACTCATGAAAATGTGAACAGAAGAGAAGGAAGGTTATTGTCACTGAAACAGAATCCTTTGGACCACTCTCCATAGGGCATCTTTGATCTCCTTGTTCCTCATGCAGTAGATGAGGGGGTTCACTGTCGGAGGCACTACAGTATATAACACTGCCACCACCAGATCCAGGGACGAGGAGGAGATGGAGGGGGGCTTCAAGTAGGCAAACATGGCAGAGCTGACATACAGGGAGACCACGGCCAGGTGAGGGAGGCACGTGGAAAAGGCTTTGTGCCGTCCCTGCTGAGAGGGGATCCTCATCACAGCCCTGAAGATCTGCACAGAGGACAGCACAATGAAAACAAAACACCCAAAGCCTAAACAGGCAGTGACCATAATAAGCCCAGCTTCCCTGAGGTAGGAATCTGAGCAGGAGAGCTTGAGGATCTGGGGGATTTCACAGAAGAACTGATCCAGAGCACTGCCATGGCAGAGTGGTAGTGAAAATGTATTGGCCATGTGCACAAGAGAGTTGAGAAAGCCACTGCCCCAGGCAGCTGCTGCCATGTGGACACAAGCTCTGCTGCCCAGGAGGGTCCCATAGTGCAGGGGTTTGCAGATGGCAACGTAGGGGTCATAGGCCATGACAGTGAGAAGACAATACTCTCCTCCAAGAAAGAAAAGAAAGAAAAAGACCTGTGAAGCACATCCTGCATAGGAGATGGCCCTGGTGTCCCAGAGGGAATTGGACATGGCTTTGGGGAGAGTGGTGGAGATGTAGCCCAAGTCGAGCAGGGAGAGGCTGAGAAGGAAGAAGTACATGGGGGTGTGGAGACGGTGGTCACAGGCTATGGTGGTGATGATGAGGCCGTTGCCCAGGACGGCAGCCAGGTAGATGCCCAGGAAGAGCCCGAAGTGCAAGAGCTGCCACTCCCGTGTGTCTGTGAATGCCAGGAGGAGGAACTGAGTGAGGGAGCTGCTGTTTGACATCTGTTGCATCTGAACATGAGAACAGCTAAAGGAGATAAAACCAGAAAAATTCAGAGAAGCTTCTCTGAGCAAAATCTGATTCATTCAATGAGAAATACCTAAGGGTGTTTTTCTTTCCTGGGGGAATTTCATAAAGTTCTGAGGCATCACCTCTGGTTGGTGCTGGTTGAGTGTGCTGTACAGAGCAGTGCCCTCTACCCATTGGCTCATTAAGGGTCAGCCCTGCTTTACAGCAATGACACGTGGAAGCAGCAACAGCCCTGTCTGTTTGGAGGAGGGATTCCTGGGGAGGAGTTCCCTGAGCTGCAATATAATGCAGGGTAAAAAACTCAGAAGGATGCTTTCTTCCACAGAGGAAGGTGGGAGATAAGATGCAGCAAATGTATCTCCTTACATTGTGTTTTGGCATTCAGACACACCCATTCTACTTGGGAAATGTTCTTGGGAAGGGTAAAATTCCTCCATTTTCCCCATTGCTCTAATTGCAAACCTCCGTCAGGGCTCATATGCAGGAGGGGTGCTCTGCCCATCAGCCTGGTGCCCAGATGCTCTGTCCTTGCACTTCTCTCAGCTGGAGGAGGACTACACCCAGAGATTGAACTGGACTGGGAGAAGAAGGGTCCTGCTCAAAGTGCAGATTTAAAAGCAGCTCTCCTTTGCAGCACAGCTATGCAGAGCAATGATGAAGAGGACAGGACCAGGATGCTGATTTGCATGGGCAGATCAGGTGCTCAGCCACCACAAAGGTCCTGGAGGAGAGCTCTGCCCTTCTGGAGTGATGCTCACAGTCCCACAGGACTCCCTGTCCAGCAGAACCAGGGCTCTTAAGGTGATATCTGCTGAAGGAAGCAGCGTCTCCTTGCCCAAGCACTGCCTGCGGGGTCTCGAGCCAGGAAAGTTAAGAAATGGCTTGAGCCCCATGGTGCCATGGAGACAGCTCCAGGGCAGCGCCCTCCAGGTCGGTGTCCAAGCAGGGACTCAACACCCCTGATCCTCATCCCACACCACCACTCTTACTGCCAGGGACCCCAAAAGCAGGAGGAAGAGCAGCACAACAAGGGGCAGTAAAAAAGCAGAACTCTGTGACTATCCTGCAAAGGGAAGCCAGGAGAGGAGAGGCCCGCGGGCACTCAGGAAAGCCTTCTCCTTGCCCAGCAGAGCCCAGCACCTCCCAGGCAGCAAAATGCCAGGGCAGTGGCTCTCAGCCCCTTGGCTCTGCAGAGGAAAGAGGCCACGTGTCAGGAGAGATGCACCTCTGCTGTGCTGGAGCTCTGGCTGCAGCACAGGCAGCTCTGCCCTGGAGCACAGAGCCTGGAGGGCAGCGGCTGTGCGGGGTGTGAGACAAGAGCAGGGGTCTTGCTCCAAGGAAGGGGTCTGCACTGGAGGGGGTGACAGGGAGCTTTCCAAATTCTCCCTCCCATGACACTGCTGCTTGGAGTTTCCTATAGCTCTCTGCCCATGTGTCTGTTGTGTGGAGTTATCCCTGTCGGGAGCAGTTTATCTTCTCTCAAATGCTCCACTGTCAGCGATAACAGAGCCCATCACCAACTGCTGTCTGCTCAGCTCTGCCCTTAAGAAACCTCCCAGTTTCAGGCACTCTCCAATGGTACTCCCCACTTGCAGGCAGTAAGGAGCAGGTCAGACAAAGCCTGAAGAGGACAACAGAGGTGATGCCGGTGCTCCCTGTAGGTAGAGGAGTGGGTGGAAGCAGTTCCCTTGGCTCCTACCACACCTACTGATCTCTCAGTGGAGCAGCTCAGGACTCCCAGTCTCCCTCTCCACAAGTAGCAGCATTTCCTTTTCCCTGAAAGAGCAGGAACTGAAACAGGAAAGCTCTTCACCTTTAGGGTAGCCCCTGCCTCTGGCAAAGTCCCCTCTGAAATGGCCTGGGCACCTCTGGGTGCACACCCAGGCTTCAGCCCTTCACACTTGTCCTACATGAGCCCCTGGGCTGGGACAGATCCTGAAGCCTGGAGGCTGTGAGAGCTTCAGGAGAGCCTTCCCAGAACCGCAGCTGCATTGCCCTGCACCAAGAGACTTACCGTGTCAGGGGCTGCCCAGATTCCTCCCTTTCAGCTCTCCCCTCTCCTCCCACTCCAGGCTGCCTTTAATACCTCCCTGCCCTACTCCTTTTCCCAGAGCCCTGCTGCGCTTTGCCGAGGAGCTCTTCCCTGGCAGAGCTGTCTCTCAGCAGTGCTGCCTGCTTGCCATGAGCTGCCTCCATCCCAGGAGCCTGTCTCAGCCCAGGAGCAGAGGACCAGCCCATGGCGTCACTGTCTCTGCCCCCACCCCACTCTGCGCTGCCTCCAGGTGTCCCTGGGGCTCTCCAGGAACCTGCTTGGAAAGCGACTGAAGCAATCACCCACGTTGCCTGCTTCACCTCTGCATGGACACTTCTTTCCAGCAGTGTCCTTTCTCCTCTCAGAGACACAGTTAGGTCTGAGAATCCCCCTTCTTTCTCCCAAACTTAGGCAGGAGACCTGGACACTGACGGTGAGGGATATCCTTTAGCCATGCTGAGTGAAGGGAATCGGATGAGTCAGTGGAGGCATCTCATCCAGCATTTGTAGTCGTGGGGCTGAACCTCAGCTCCCTCCCATGCCTGCCAGAAACCATCCGGAGGTGGTGAGGTTCCTCTTGCTGCTTCAGTCATGGCATCTGTTAAAATTAGGCACCTGCGCTCCTTTTCTATGGTCCCATTGTCGCTGATGGAGATGGAGACCAGGACTTTCCACACAAACACCTGGTGACATTTAAGGTACCAGATATTGTCCATGATGATGGAGCAGTGCTGAGAGTCTGGGAAACATCTGGGGGCATCATCCTGCAGCCTGGTGAGGATGCCAGTTGAAATGACAGCAGATGCCCACAGGTAGGACCTCACCACATCTCCCTACTCATGCTGTTCAGGGCTCCCTTTCGAGGTGTCCAGCTGATCCAATGGAGTTCTGTGCCAGAGGAGAGGGAAGCCTTTCTCTCTCTCCCCTCCTTTAGCTGTATTTACTGGCTCTCCATTGTCTGTAACAATCGCTGTCCTGCACATCCCCACCCAGCCTGACCTGCTTCAGGGCAGCTGCTCATTTGATGGCCAGATCCAGGCCTGTGGCGTTGTATGAGACAGCAGGGATCCCCACCAGCACTGCATGGGGCTGGCAGGGACAGCACAGGACCTACGGGAGAGCCGTATCCCCTCACAGCAGGTGTGTGACAGACACCCATGGTGGCATCTCAGAGGAATTGGGTGCTTGTGTGAATGTGGCTGATTCCGAGCCCTTCAGGGAGGCCAGATCTGTCCTATCTCTATCTGGTAAATGCAAGGCACTGCATGAATAAGCAGCACATTGCACTGGGGTCTCCACTTGTAGACCTTCCTTCTTACCTTCTTTGGGTTCTCCTGTGTCCTTTGCTTTCCTTCTTGATGATAGAGACTCTTCAAAGAGTCCAAAAAATTTGGAGTGTGCCTGGATCACAGGATGTCCACAGCCAAGGACATGTTCAGCAGCACCTTTTCCTCCCAGGAGATCAGTGCCTCTCTCCGCCAAACGCCTTCCAGGGCTGCAGAGACACCCCAGACAGCGATGCCCACCCCTGCCAAGGCTGCACAGCTCAGCCCTCTTTCTTTCTAACCTTGGGCACAGCAGGCATTGCTCTCTTTGGGGGCACCTCATATCTTTCTTACCATGCCCTCTGCCATCCCCTCCAGCATGTCTGCCATGAAGCAAAGCTTTTGCCTGCATGGGATCTCAGGTGCTTGGTATCACTGTTCACCATGACAAGGCTGAGCATGGCCCTGGAGCATGGCCCAGATGTGCAATCAGAGAGGAGGGTGATTTCTGCTGGGGACGGGCTGGATACCTGTCAGTGGGTGGTGAGCAATTGCATTGTGCATCACTTGTTTTGTATATTCTATTATCATTAGTGTTATTTTTATTGTTATTCTTTTCCTCTGCGGTCTTATTAAACTGTCTTTATCTCAGCCCACATGTTTCACTTTTTTCCAATTCTTTGCCCTACTGAGGCAGCGGGGAGTGAGCAAGGAGATGTGTGGTGCTTAGTTTCATGCCAGGTTAAACCACAACAGTTCTTTCTGGCAAGAGGGAGGGTCCCCTCTAATCATCATACAACTGATGCTATGTGGAATAAGTGCACAGCGATCAAGCAAGCCAAGCAGTTAAAGCCTCTGTGGCATGGGGGACGGTGGCTGAAATATAAATATGGGGAGGCCTGGAAGATTGATTATACCACACTCCCACAAAAGCGCCAAGGGAAGTGCCATGTGCTCACCACGGTGGAAGCAACCACCATGCCACCACCCAGAACACTCTCTTGAGCCTTGAAAAGCAAGTCCTGTGGTGACTGGCACCCCAGAAAGAATTGAGTCAGACAATGGGACTCACTTCTGCAACAACCTCATAGACACCTGGGCCAAAGAGCACGGCACTGAGTGGGTCTATCCCATCCTCTGTCATGTACCAGCCTGTGGGAAAATTGAACGATCCAATGGACTGTTAAAGACTGCCCTGAGGGCAATGGGTGCTGGGACATTCATACATTGGAATACACATTTAGCAAAGTCCACCTGGTCAGTCAGCACTAGGGGATCTTGTGGGAACAAGTACAGAATCTGCAGGTGTGGCGGCTGAGCCAGACACCGGAGATATCCTTGGCCTTGTTGGTCGCAAGCCATGGGATAACTGAACAAGTGCTAAGTGAAAAACCAGGTCAATGCTGCAAGCAATGGACCTTGAAAGATGAACTTTGTTTCCATATAAGGCTTGGACTCAGTGCTTGCCAAGTAGCAAGGTGGTAAGAGAAAAGTAGAGGCTTCGTTTTGGGATGGGTATAAATGGATGTAAAGCGTTAAATAAAGTGATCACGATGCTGCTTGCGCTTGTGCATGAACTTGGGGTCTGTGCCTTCATTGCCACAGGATCTGGCAACCGAGCTGGCCCTGCCCAATCAAATCTCTTACGTACGGTAGAAGGGGATAAAGTCCCTGTAGCACATGTTCAAAAATATGCTGGGGAAGACAGCCTGGGTCACTCCTGCCTCAGGCAAAGGCAAACCCATTTGTGGGATTGCTTTTGCTCAAGGACCTGGCTGCACGTTTTGGGTGATGTGGAAGGATGGGGAAGTCCCATGTGTACCGCAAGGGGATTTGATTTGGGGTGAAAATAGCCAATGAACTGAATGGTATTATGTTAATTGCTGTAGAAAACTGTATGTTATCACTTTTATGAATGCTCTATGTCATATCAACAGTATTACAGTAACAATCATCCAGATCAGTGAAGAATGAATTTTGAAGAAACCAAGCAAGTGCAGCAGTGATGGAACCAGAATTGGCTTCTGCATGCAACAACCCAACACCACACACAATCTCTCCTGCCCTGAAAGGCTGTTACAACAGGTGGAGACCAAAACCATGGACTAAAAGAACTCAATGGACATTTTAGAGGGATGGCCCATAGGCTAAGGGAATGATATGTGTGTGTATATATCAAAAGATGGGGAAAGTGGTGGTGATTCATTGGAATGTATTGGAAAGGGTAGGACCTAAGCATGATGTAAATGGTATAGAATACAGGGTGGATATTGTCCTGGTTTCAGCTGGGATAGAGTTAATTTTCTAGTAGCTGGCACAGTTCTGTGTTTTGAATTCAGTATGAGAATTATGTTGATAACTTACTGGTGGTTTAGATTTGCTAAGTAGTAGTTCTTACTCTAGTCAAGGACCTGATTTTTTTCAGCTTCCCCTGCTCTGCCAGGTGGACAAGAAGCTGGGAAGGAGCACAGCCAGGGCGGCTGACCCCAACTGGCCCAAGGGCTATTCCACAGCAAATAAAGTAAATAAAATTGAGGGAATTGGTGATGGAGTGATTGCTGCTCAGGGTTGGGCTGGACATTGGTCAGCAGCTGGTAAGCAATAACACTGTGCATCACTTGGTTTGAATATTCTCCTCTTCTTCTTCTTCCCATTATTTTTGGTATTATTATTATTATTATTATTATTATTATTATTATTATTATATTCTCTTTTATTACACTGTCTTTATCTCAAGCCACAGATTTTACTTTTCTTTCTGAGTCTTTCCCCTGTCCTACTGTGGAGGGGTTGTGTGGGTAAAAATTGGGAATGCAGAATTGGCTATTCAAAATCAAGCATTTTACTCACTTGGCATCTTTGCTTGGACATTTTTCACTTTGACGCACTCCTGAGATCTCTCTAATGAGCCTGTAAGAATGAAGACTAAAGGAGAACTATGCCCAGCCTTGGCTCCTTAAGGTGTTTTGTGTGGTAATGAGCCCTCTGGTGCCCAGCTCCTGAACTGCAGATCCTGAAAGACTGAACAAGCCTCCAGAGAAGTAAAAGCAGCAAACCTCCAGGTTTGTGAGGGTGTTAGCAGGCCCTGCTGAAGTCCATCACTGAAGAACCAGGAGCAGACAAGGTTCCTGTCCCTGGGGGCCCTGAAGCAGGAAGTCAGAGACACTTGGTTCAGGAGGAAATGTAAATGTGGAAATCACTGTGAAAGCCCTTGATGTGCTTCACCAAGGAGGATGGCCAAGCCCAGACCCCCTATCCCCTATGGAGGGGGATCCTTTCCCTTATGGGATGCTCTGGTGTCTTCTTGGGCGGCAATGTGATGTGGGAGTGTGTGATGCCAGGCTTGGTCAGTGGTAGGACACCTCCCAGGCTCTAAGGAGGTTGGGTGAGGTGGCAACAAGGTGCTGCAGCTGTAAGGACCTCATGCCCTCTACTGCATCTCAGTGGAAGAGACAGAAGCCACACCAAAAGGACAACGGTCCCACTTCTGTAGGGGTGTGAAAGCCCCAGCAAGGCCCTTGGCCATCCCTACCACAGCTACAATGTCCTGTGTCTGCTTCCTCGCTTCCAGCACCAAGCTGTGGTTTTCTGAGGATTTGCCAATGCCTGTGGGTTCCCCACAACCCATCCCCTTTCTTCCAAAGCCTTGTTCATGCTCCTTTATCACCCAAGATTTCCAAGACCCAGACAGGCAAGAATTTAGCTCCACTTCCCAGGACTGAACTGCACATCCTCCTTCTTCTGAAGTCTCAAAATCAAACCTCAACCTAATTCACTTCAGCATGACAGCCCCTGATGTGCCAAGTCTTTTAACACACTCACAGCTGCACCTACACTACCCTCTCCCTGCATGCCCCTGTGTCTCACAAACCCTTCCTCTTCCCCGGGAGGTCTGTGCACCCTCCAGGTTCATGAATGTTTCCTGATGTCTCTCCAACTGTGGGAAGGAAAGGAGGGGAGGAGAGCCAGGTCAGCTCCTGGGGCATGACTGAGCACAGATACCCCAGGAGTGGGCACTCCCCATCTGCCAGGCTGAGGCATGCACAGAAAATAGAAATGTTTGTTATCAACCCTGGTTTAAACAGGAGGGGCTTGCCTTCCTGCCATCTTCCCAGGCCAACCCTCTTCCTCAACCTCCACCCACAGACATAACCTCCTTTCCATTGCTGGTCTCACTCATGGTTTTAAGGATTTCCTAACACTATCAGCCAACCCCTTGCTTCTTGCTGACTTCTATAATCTTCTCTCCCACACCTACACATGGACAATTTCTGCTGCTCAGGGCCACTCACTCTTCTTAAGAGGCCTTGAGCATCTTTGGATCTTCCTGGTATTTCTTATAACTTTCCTCGCTGCCTCCAGACCTCATGGTGAGCTGTCTGGACCACGACAGGGCCTTTATGGCCTTATCTTACAAAATGGCTTTCTCTTTATGACCGTTTGTGCAAGAAGATTACTCACCAACTATATCAAAACAGACGTGGGGTGAAGTGCTGGTAAGAACCAGGTGAGCTACTGTCCTGGTTTCAGCTGGGACAGAGTTAATTTTCTTCCTAGTAGCTGGTATAGTGCTGTGTTTTGGATTTAGTACTGGAAGAATGTTGATAACACACTGATGTTTTAGTTGTTGCTGGGTAGTGTTTAGACTGGCCAAGGACTTCTCAGCTCTCAGCTCTGCCAGGTGCACGAGAAGCTGGGAGGGGACACAGGATGTCCTGATCAGTATATAAGCTGGGAGAAGAAGAAGGAAGGGGGGGACATTTGGAGTGATGGCGTCTGTCTTCCCAAGTAACCGTTATGCGTGATGGAGCCCTGCTTTCCAGGGGATGGCTGAGCACCCGCCTGCCCATGGGAAGTGGTGAATGAATTCCTTGCTTTGCTTTGCTTGCACGTGCGGCTTTTGCTTTACCTATTACACTGTCTTTATCTCGACCCATGAGTTTTCTCACTTTTACTCTTCTGATTCTCTCCCCCATCCCAATGTGGGGTGAGTGAGCGAGCGGCTGCATGGTGCTTAATTGCCAGCTGGGGTTAAACCATGACAGCTGCCCTCATGGATGTGGCTTCCTGGCAAGGAGTCTGTCCTGAGAAGGGGATCCAGCCTCATAATTCTCTGGAGAGGGAAAGCAGAAGTGTCCAGGCCACCTGGGAACACAAATGTTGACTTTTACAAGACCGCCCTTAATCTGAACCACTCTGGATGTGCACTTCAGAATGGGACATCACACCTGGTATGACAAATACTGATTGAATTGGCATTGCCCAGAGGGGCTACCAGAGAAGAACACTGCTACTTTTCCTTTTGTTTTTAATAGATAGTGCCACTCTTAGGGAAATCACAGAGACGTCTGAAAGATTATTGATGCATTATCGACACAAGACCCACCAGGTTTGCATTGCAAGAAATAGGATGGCAGAGGCAAAGGGAAGGATAGTTTGGACACTGTCATGGGACTTGGGAAACTGAAGCATGCTCTCTCCTCCCTATCACCTGGGCACCTAAAGAGGACTCACACTTCTCTGCACTTAAAGGTTAGGTGTTCCCAGGACTCTCAGGAGGCATGGCATACCGGTTACTATGTTCAAGGAGTTGGTGAAACGCCTCGTCTCTGTTTCCGCAGTGATGGCTTCAATGCATGGCTCATTTGAAGACTCTGTACAGGGATGCTGACATTTATGGAGCAACCAGCTCTGAAAGGATGAACTCTGTACACTGTTACTTTTCGGAGGGTATAAAGGGAGTAAAAGAGAAGAACTTGGCTTTGGGCAAATGAAAAGGGAAGCAAAGGCTGTGGTCAGGGCTGTTTGGGGACACCTGTGAAGCAGCTCCACACCTGATATGAATGACTTCTGGGGTCAGGGAGAACCTGAGAGCTCTCCTTAATTTGAAATCATGAAGGGGAGGGAAGGACCTCATCATTCAGGCTGGAAGGGACCTCAGGAGGTGTCTTAACCAAACTCCTGCTCAAAGCAGGGGCAGACAGATTACTCAGGGCTTTATCCAAACACATCTTGATCACATTCCAGGGTAGACCCAGTGCACACTCCCTTGGAAACAGCTTCCAACACTTGACTGTCTTTCTGCTGGAAAGGTTTCCCCCTATATCTAGCCTGACCCTCTCTTGTTTCAGCCCACTGCCTCTTGTCCTTGTGTCATGGACGTGAGCCTGACTCTGTCTTCATAGGAACTGTGCAATGCTGCTACATGTTCTTCTCTACTCCTTCTCTACTCTCTACTCCTCTCTTCACAAGCCCAGCTCTCAAGAAGCCTCTTCTCACAGTACAAGTTCTCCCACCCTACTGGCCATGATGGCCCTCCACTGAACTGGCTCCAGTTTGTCAACATCTCTCTGGCATTGTGGGATGTCAAAACCTAGGAAAATATTCTGGATATGGTGCAAAAAGGGCTCAGCAGACTGGCTGTGCTCCAGCTCATACAGCCCAGGACGCGGTTGGCCTTCTTTCCTGGTTACTCATCTTTTGCCTAATGGAACCCAAGGACCAGCAAAGCCTTTCCTGCAGAGCTGATGCCCCCATTGGCAGTCCCAGTTCACAGGAAACCCACAAAGTTTTTGCTATCCTGAGGTACCTATTGCCCCATTACTCCAGCATCTCTTTTTCCTTTGGGATGGCAGGCCTACCTTCCTGTGTAGTGTCTGCTCTCCTCAACATCATGTCATCTACAAATACTCTGAATGAACTTTCTCATCATATCTGGGTCAGTAAAACACCTTAGTCAAGGAAGGTGGCACGACAGAGCCCTGCAGCACCCTGCTAGCTACAGGCCTCCAGGCAGAGTACCATGAATTCACCATGTGCCTCAGAGCCTGACCATATGTCTGGTTATTGACCCATCTACTTAGCCAGACAGGTAGATCATAATATCCCAACTTGGGCACAAGAGTGTTAGGGAAGATGTTGGAAAACTCACTGACTTCCAGGTTAAAAGACAGTGACTGATCCGCCCCTGTCCAGCAATCCTGTCCTTTCATCTCAGAGAGCAAAGAGGATGGCGAGAGACAAAGCGACCCTGGGTAAATCCAGTCCCCTTCTCTCTCAGAAATCCAGAAATGGGATCTGAGTGGACATGCTCTGGGGCACAGCCTTTCGCTCCTCTGCACAGCCTTTGGGCATTTTGGAAAGGTGCGTGCAACCCGCTGGTGCATTTCCCCCCTTGTCAGGGAGTCCCCACAGATTCCATGACCTTCAGAGGTGATGGAGAGTGGCTTCACTGTGACATTGGCCTGCTCACTCAGCTCCCTGGGGTGCTGCCCCTTCTCTCCCACAGACTGGTAAGGATTGGGTTTGCTCAAGTCATCCCTGACTTGATCCCCATCCACCACCATTGACCTCCTCCAGAGTCCTGCCCTGAGTCACAGAGGCCTGGGAGACCTTGCTGGGAGAGACTGAGGCAAAGAGGACACAGAGAAGCTCAGGTCTATCTACACTCGCTCTCACTAAATTCAGCAGTGGCCAGAGAGTAGCTGTGTTTCTCCCTTAACTGCTCCTGCAGTAGCATACACTCATTGTGGTGCCCTTCAGTTACCTTTCAAGGTCAGACGGAGTTTTGATCTGGACTCTTGCTGAGCTTGGAGGCTGCTGTCCTTGTCACAGCTCTGTCTCCGCAGGAACAGCTCCAGCTCTTCCCGCCTGGCTGAGGGCATTGCTGCACATTTGGGCTGAAGCCCTGCAACTGTGGAACCAGGCCAGCTCTGACTTGCCATAAGGAACCTGGTACGAAGCATCCACGACCCTGTGTGTGCAAAGGTTTTGCTTCAGATCAGAGACATGGCACGGACAAAAGAGAGCTGCATGTCTTTCTAGGCCCAGAACTGAAGACCCAGGATGAAATGCCTAAATTCACTCCACAGAACACATCCTCACAGCTTGGAGAAATTAGATCATTCCCTGTCACCCTCCTGATGCTGAGTTTAATGATGGGATAAAAAAAGTTATTTTCAGTTCCAACTAATAAGAACAATGACACTGAATGGAATAAATGTCTCTCCCCAGCTGATGGAGGGAATATCAGAGATGACTTCAGCCTGTTTCACAGCAGGTTCCCCTGGAGCCCCAGGGACACCTGGAGGGAGCCCAGAGGGGGCAGACAAGTGCTGCTTGGGCTGGTCCTCTGCTGCTGAGCTGGGCTGGGCTCCTGGGATGAGGGAGCTCATGGCAAGTGGGCAGCGCTGCAGAGAGACAGCTCTGCCCAGGAGCAGCTCCTCTGCAAAGCGCAGCAGGGCTGAGGGCACTGCCTGCAGGCACCGAGGGGAGAGGAACGAGGCAGACAGAAGCTAAAGGCTGTGTGGTGTTGGAGGATGCTGAGAGCTCATTGGGGGAGAAATCTTCACAGCCCTTAACAGAGTAGGTCTCAGGCTGCAGGACAATGCAGCTGCATTTCCTTCATGGGTCTCCTAAAGCTGTCATGGCACATATTGTATGTGATATGAGTAAGTCTGTGGCTGCAGAAACTGCATTTACAGATCCTGGAGGCGTCCTAAAGCTGGCACATCCCACAGATCACAGGATCAGTAAGTACAACTCAGAGCTTCTCTGCTGTAGAAGAGAAGGACATGCTGCAGAGCAAGGACATTCCACTGCACCATCAGAGGGACAGGGCATGACAGCTGCCTTCTCCCCGGGAGGGCTGCAGGGTGGGAAGGTGCAGGCAGGGGTGCCCAGGGCTGTCCTTCCCAGCAGGGTCCCTGCACCCCAGGGGGCTGTGTGCTGGGGAAGTGTCCTGGTTTCGGCTGGGATAGAGTTAATTTTCTTCACAGAAGCTAGCATAGTGCTGTGCTTTGGATTTAGTACTAGAAGAATGTTGATAACACACTGATGTTTTTAGTTGTTGCCAAGCAGTGCTCAGACTGCTCAAGGACTTTTTGAGCTTCTCCTGCTCGGCCAGGTGCATAACAAGCTGGGAGTACAGCACAGCTAGGACCCAAACTGTCCAAAGAGCTATTCCATACCATAGAACGTCATGCTCGGGGGGGTTGGTGGGTCGGTCGGTCGCTCGGGTACTGATCGCTGCTCGGGACGGGCTGGGCATCGGTCGGCGGGTGGTGAGCAATTGCATTGTGCATCATTCGTTTTGTATATTCTGTATATTTTGGTATCATTCTCATTATTACTATTATTATTATTTTCTCTTATTAAACTGTCTTTATCTCAGCCCTCGGCTCTAACCTTTTTTCCCCTTCCCGATTCTCTCCCCCATCCCACTGAGGGAGGGGGGGGAGTGAGCGAGCGGCTGCGTGGTGCTTAGTTGCCAGCCGGGTTAAACCACGACAGGAAGGAACTCTGCCGCCTGCCAGAGGAAGCACTCAGCCTGCCCAAGAATGTCCCAACGGTTCTGTGGGGAGAAGCTGCTGGTGGAGGGAATGACCCCCAGCAAGGCAGGGCCCTTCTACTGTTGAGAGGGTGCTGTCTGGGCCAGGGCTGCTCACAGCTGCACATCACCCCAGGACATTTCCAAGGGGATGTCTGAAGGAGAAGATCAAGGCATGGGTTTACTATAAAGATGAGGAGATTTCCTGACTCTGTCTTTCCAGTTTGACATTCCACGTGTCTGGGCAGCACAATGCGACAAATAGAAAAATTCAAAAAAGCTCTAGCTTTTTTTAACAAGTTACTGAGTTACCTGAACTGCAACTTAGTAGGTCTGCCAGGAGCCTGGTGAACTGCCTTCAGCCACTCCTCTGCATATGGCCATCATCAGCATCACCTCTGCTGCACCCATCAGGCTTGGCCTGAGCTAGCCTTTTTTTCACCTGAAAACAGTAGCATGTACCGTGCCAGCAAGTGCTCTGCAAACAGGCAGGTTCTGTAGGCCAGGGTGAGTGCACAGAGGTCGGGGTGGGGTCTGTGAGCACTGACGGGAAAAGACATGGAGCAGGGAAACACTTCCCAGGGTGAGAATCTCCAGGCATCAGGGCTATGATCAGGGAATGAAAGGATACTAAACCCAGAAATGCTGTGGCAGAGAGAGTTCAGAAAGCTCACTGCTATCCCCTCCAACACCGAGCCCTTCCTCTGAGCAAGCCCCCTGGCCTCCTCTCCCAGCCAGCAAAGCCTCTGCCCTCAGGGCTGGGGGCTCCAAGGTGGGAACCAGCTCCTCTGCAGCCAGAGCTCCAGCAGAGCCGTGGGGCAGCTCTCCAGCCCCGTGGCCATTTCCCTCTGCAGAGCCCAGGGGCTGAGAACAGCTGCCTGGCAATGGTGGTGCCTAGGAGGTGGCGTGCAGAGCTGGGGAAGGGTAATGCTGGCTGAGGGCCTGCCTGCCTCTGCCCTGGCCTCTCTGAGCCAGACCCTCACTGGATATTTGCTTATGTCTCCACTGGTCTGTGGCATTTTTATGGTTATTTCATTCTTGCTGCCACGCTCTCTGGTGAGGTGGAGTTTCTCTATGGAGAAAATATTTTGGGGCTTGTGAATTCAGCCATGTGTGTCCTTGGCTAAAAGGGGCTTCTCTAGACTGTGAGAAAGGGTGAGACATTTAGTGGTCTGCACTGGATCCTTCTGTTCTCAGTCATGTCTGGTTGTTTTTCAGGATAACACATGACTGTGATCACCCTCCATCTCATGAAGAACTAGCCAGTTAAAGCTCAAAAAGTCAGAGGGAAACACCAGCTGCCCTCACCCTGCATGAAGCTACAGGCACTCCTTTTGCCTTGATGGACTCGCTCTGATGGACTCTGAGTGCATCAGAGATGCTGGGGGTTTCTGACATCCAGGAAAACTCTGCAGGTAAGACGAGGGGAGCTCTAAAGCCCCCAAATGTCTCAAATTGCCTTCAGCTATCCCCTTCCTTAACATGGAGAGTGAATATGCTGACAAACTGTTCTGTGATAAGAATGGTTTAATCTAAAAAGGGAAACACCAGGACTGACTCCTGCCTCCACCGTTCCCATGAGCTCACTGCTACAGAGCAGGGGTCAGAAGCCAGAAGGCAGAGGCCGTGCTCCTTACGGCACACTCGGCCAGCACAAGCTAGGACTACAGCCACAGAGATGAAGGAAGGTCTCCTGGGAAAGGAAAAGGGTGTATGAAACAGAGGTGTATGATAAATTCTTTAGATTTTCCTCAGAGATGTCTCCCCTAAATTATCACTGTCCCTTTCTCCTCAGGAAGTGCCCCATTCCCAGAAGAAAAAACATCCAACAGCAGCTCCATCACACAGTTCCTCCTCCTGGCATTCTCAGACACACGGGAGCTGCAGCTCTTGCACTTCTGGCTCTTCCTGGGCATCTACCTGGCTGCCCTCCTGGGCAACGGCCTCATCATCACCACCATAGCCTGCACCCACCGCCTCCACACTCCCATGTACTTTTTCCTCCTCAACCTCTCCCTCCTCGACCTGGGTTTCATCTCCACCACTGTCCCCAAATCAGTGGCCAATTCCCTCTGGGACGTTAGGGACATCTGTTACTTGGGATGTGCTACTCAAGTATTTTATTTATTTTTCTGTGCTACAGCAGAATTGTATCTTCTCACCATCATGGCCTATGACCGCTATGTTGCCATCTGCAAGCCCCTGCACTACGGGACCCTCCTGGGCAGCAGAGCTTGTGTCCACATGGCAGCAGCTGCCTGGGGCAGTGGGTTCCTCTATGCTGTGCTGCACACAGCCAATACATTTTCAGTGCCCCTCTGCAAGGGCAATGCCATAGACCAGTTCTTCTGTGAAATCCCCCAGATCCTCAAGCTCTCCTGCTCAGACGCCTACCTCAGGGAAGTTTGGCTTCTTTTGGTCAGTGTCTGTTTAGCACTTGGGTGTTTTGTTTTCATTGTGGTGTCCTATGTGCAGATCTTCAGGGCCGTGCTGAGGATCCCCTCTCAGCGGGGACAGCACAAAGCCTTTTCCACGTGCCTCCCTCACCTGGCCGTGGTCTCCCTATTTATCAGCACTGGCACATTTGCCTACCTGAAGCCCCCCTCAATCTCTTCTCCTTTGCTGGACTTTGTGGTTGCAGTCCTGTATTCGGTGGTTCCTCCAGCAGTGAACCCTATCATCTACAGCATGAGGAACGAGGAGCTCCAGGATGCTGTGTGGAAACTGATAACTGGGTGTTTTTTTAAAGCAACAAATTTTTTTCTGCATAGCAGATATAATGTTACTCATTGCAGGCCCAGACTCTCTTCTGTATTTTTTTTTTTTTTTTTGTTGAGGTGGTTTTTTACTTGTGATAATGTTGTCATCTGCTTTCTAATTACTGTCTTCTTTGCTTTTCTGACTGAGTGGTTGTGTAAATGAGGGGCCCTGCTCTCTGTGTGTTTAAACAAAATAAAGGGCCCTTCAACGACTATATTTTTTCATGAGAACTTTCCTCCAATGTATTTTTGGAGCTGCATGGCAGTTTCTGCGTGCATGGGTGGAGGGGAAAAGAGTCCCAACATGGCAGCACTACAAGGGACCATCAGTGCTTTGCCTTCCAGGGCCTCTTGTCTACCACGGTCTCTTTACACTTCCACATTCTCTTTCTGAGCACTTGCTTGAAGAGTAGTCTGGCAGCTTGGTTACAGTCCTGCTGCATGTAAGTCCTCTGACCACAGGCAGAGACAGGTACTGGGAAATTCTGTGACAAAGCTCCATAGCAGTATTTCCATAAAGAAAGGGTGTGCTCCTCAGGGAAATGCTTGAAGGCTTAGGTCTTCTCTCAAGAACATGCCCAGGAATTGGCCCACAGATGAAAACACCAATATACAGCTAAACGATGTGAGTGTGCAGAGTTGAGGCGTGCAGCAGTGTCCTTGCACAACCAGGCCTCCTGCGAGAAATCTGAAGGACCATCAGAACAGGGTCTGGGCTGTGCCCGTGTTTGCTGGACACCCTGGCGAAGCTGCCCCAGAGCAATCATCCTGGACTGGCCCCTCACCACCACCATTTTCAGCGCTGGCCCCTCATCCCAGCTTGGAGAGGTTCTTTGTCCCTCATGCAAGGACACTGAATGACTAGGTCAGAAGCTCATGTTTGCTTTGTACTGGGGAGATGTAATTATGCACATCATGTCGGTGAGGTGAGGGGAACCTGAGTGAGCACAAATGCCATCAGCTATTCCTTGGGGTTCCATGAAGGTCTGTGGGACAGAGAGTGCCTCACGGTCACTTCATGTTGGGAGTAACATCCCATGGAAATCTGCCTGAATGCAGCACTGGAATGTGCTTCCTTGAATCGAGGTCTCTGTGTCCAGTCCTCATGCTGGGGGGCTTCTCAGATGAGTGCAGAGCAGGCGACACACCACAGGGCTGAGGTGCCTCCCAGACTCTGAGTGGCAGCAGGACGCCAGAGAGACACGGGGACTCCTGCGGTGCACTGCCTCTGTGTGTAAAAGAAAGACTATGAACTCTCCTCGGCGCATCAGGAAGCCACGAGGCCAGCTCAGGTATGGACGCCTGAGAGAACCCTGACATTGCTCGGTCTGAGTGGCCCAGTGAGATCCTCATCAGCTGCCTCAGATGGGCGTATTGCAAGAGCTCCTGTCTCCTCATCACCCTTGCCCATGATTTTGGATTGTGCTCTCAATAGCGTCAGAGCAATCAGAAAGGTTCTGGGGTCCTTGGAATAGGCAGGTATCAATCCCATCTTCAAGAAAGGCAGGAACGAGAATTGACAGAATTACAGGCTGGTCAGCCTACATCCATCCCTTGGGAGGGGATGGGACACATCCTCCTGCAGCCATTTCCAGGCACCTAAAGGACAACAAAGGGATTGCTGAATTAAAATGGGCAGGGGGAAAGAAAGGCATGCTGTGTACATGGAATTTGGCAAAGCCTTTGACATGGTCTCTGTGGTGTCCTTATCACCAGATTAGTCATCTCTGGGCTGAAAAAGT
>CM067105.1:691489-741489 GCA_034008185.1 Gorsachius magnificus | reverse complement strand
TCGTGTCTTCTTGGAAATGTCACATATATAGTAGGAGTCTGTTACATCCTCCCCAACAAATCCCAGCTCCCTCAGCCCCTCCTAACAAAGCAAGTGCTCTGGCCCTGACCAGACCTCCACTGAATTTTTCTTGCCCTCTGGCTTGCCAATGTCCCTCTGGCATTACAGGGCAGCAAAACCTGGGCAAGGATTCTGGATGTGGTGTAACAAGTGTTGAGCAGAGGGAGAGAATCGCTTCCCATGGCTGTGCTCCTGCTCAGACAGCCCAGGAGGTTCTTGGCCATCTGTGCTGATGGCTCGTGTTTTGCCTAAGGTAACCCAAAGATCAGCAGACCCTTTCCTGTAGACTATCTAACTGATAACTGTCTAAGCAGTCCCTTCCCTGTACCATTTCAGAGCCTACATCCACTTTAGGAGTAGGATTTGGGTTGAATCTTCAGTGGGTGTCATGAGGTTCTTATTGGCCCATCCCTCCAGCCTAAGTCCTTTGGGATGGCAACCCAGCCTTCCAGCCCTGCTCTGCTCTCCTGAATGGGATGTCTTCTACAAATGTTATGGAAAAGTACTCTCTCATCTTCTCCATCTCATTAAAAAGATGTTAAACAAGGTGGGTTGCAGGACAGACCCCTGCAGGACCCGACTAGCTAGATGCCTCCAGAAAAAGCAAGACTCGTGTAAAACACTCCTCCAAGCCCAGCTCTCCAGCTGGTTTATTACTCAACTACTTACCCGCCCATGCAGCCCATACTGTCCTAACTCAGAGACAAGAAATGTATGGAGCAATGTTGCTGACAGCCTTGATGACTGCCAGGTAGAAGAACATGACTGCTCTCCCCACATCCAGCAATCGTGTCCTTTCATTACAGCAAAACAAAGATGGCCAGGAAGAACGTACCCAGGAGAAACCCAGAAATGGGATCTGAGTGGACACGCTCTGGGGCACAGCCTTTCATTCCCATCTCATCCTTTGGTCATTTTTGAAAGATGCATGCAATGTGTGGCTGCTGCCAGTCATCATGGAGTCCCCACAGTATCCATGACCTTTCAAAGGCGATGGAGAGTGGCCTCACTGTGACATTGGCCTGCTCACTCAGCTCCCCGGGATATGACTCCACCAGTCCCATAGACTGGTAAAAGATTGTTTGCTCAAGTGACCCCTGACTTGATCCCCATCCACCACTGGTTGATCTCCCCCAGAGTCCTGCCCTGAGTCACAGAGGCCTGCGAGACCTTGCTGGGAGACACTGAGGCAAAGAGGACACAGAGAAGCTCAGGTCTATCTACACCGGCTCTTACTGAATTCAGCAGTGCCCACACAGTAGCTTTGTTTCTCCTGTAACTGCTCCTGAAGCAGCACACACAATTCTTGTGGTGCCCTTCAGTTGCCTTTCAAGGTCAGACTGAGTTTTGATCTGGGCTCTTGCTGAGCTTGGAGGCTGCTGTGCTTGCCGACCAGCAGTAATGAGCTCTGCCACCATGTCACAGCTCTGTCTCCTCAGGAATGGCTCCAGCTCTTCCTGCCTGTGCCCCTGGCTGAGGGCATTGCTGCACATTTGGGCTGAAGCCCTGCAGCTGTGGAACCAGGCCAGCTCTGACTTGCCATCAGGAACCTGGTACCAAGCATCCAAGACTCCGTGTGTGCAAAGGCTTTGGTTCAGAGCAGAGACATGGCATGGACACAAGAGAGCTGCATGTCTTTCCAGACCTAGAACTGCAAACGCACAGTGAAATTCCTACATTCACTCAACAGAACCCATCCTCCCTGCTTGGTGAAATTAGATCACTCCCTGTCAACTTCCTGGTGTCCTGTCTAAAGATTGCAAAGAAAAGAGATGTTCATGTCCAAATGTTTTACTAATAATAACAATGACACTGCAGGAAAGAAGTGCCTCTCCCCAGCTGAGGGAGGGATCATCAGGGATGACCTCAGCCTGTGTCACAGCAGGTTTTCCTGCAGCCCCAGGGACACCTGGAGGGAGCCCAGAGGGGGCAGAGCAAGTGCTGCCTTGGGCTGGTCCCCTGCTGCTGAGCTGGGCTGGGCTCCTGGGAGGGAGGGAGCTGATGGCAAGGGGCAGCGCTGCCGAGAGACAGCTAAAAGCAGGGCTGAGGCCTGCCTGCAGGCAGAGGGGAGAGGAGCGAGGCAGAGAGGGTGTAAATGCAGTCTGGAGTGGGAGGATTCTGAGGACTCACTGCCGCAGAGATCGTCACAGCCCGCTACATGGTAAGCCTCTGGGTGAAGGACAGTGTAGCTGGTGTTCCTGGAGGGATATCCAAAGGCTGGTACATCCCTCAGCAGATAGGATCTTTCAGGAGAACTCTCACAGTTTCTCTAGCATAGAGGAGGAGGACGTGCTGCAGAACAGGGCTTACCTGCTGTACCCTCAGAGAGACAGGGCATGATGGCTGTCTTCTCCCAGGGATGGCTGCAGGGTGTGAAGGTGGGTGTGCAGCCAGGTGTGCCCAGGGTTCTCCTTCGGAGCAAGGTCCTGGTGCACCAGGTAGGGTCATTGCTCAGCCTTCCAGGGTAGCACCCCACATGCTGTGGGGAGAAGCTGTGGGTTGAAGTATTAACCCCTGTCTCGGTAGGATCCTTTGTCTGTCAAGAGGGTGCAGTGTGATTCAGGGCTGCTCAGACTTCTACATCACCCAGAGGACATTTGCAGAAGGTCACTTTGAAGATGGATGTCAAGGGAGAGGGTCACCTAAACTGGTAGAAATCCGTGCTTTGGGTTTTCTCTTTTTGCTTGGCTGGGCAGGCAGTGGGGAATTTATTTCTCTGCTCTGGAGTAGGCAGTGAAACCCCAGATCTTGTTAGCACTTGTCTGAGCTGCTCCTTACCCCCTGGACACACGGAGATGTCCCTGGGCAGTGCCCTGCTGCCAGGAGGGGTCTGCAGGGCACAGCTGAGCACACAGCAGGAGGGGTGGGGACTGTGAGCATGCAGAGGGAGGAGACGTGGGGACAGAGAAACAAGTCCTGGCCAAGAAGAGCTCCAGGCAGCAGAGCCATGGGCAGGAAGGGAGAGAGAACTGCTGCCAGAAATGCTGTGGGAGGAGGGATTCAGGCATCTCCCTGCCATCCCCTGCAGTGCAGACACATTCCCTGGAGCCACCCTCTGGGTCTCCTCACTCACACAGCAGAGCTTCTGCCCTCAGGGTCATGGAGACTTGGCCAGGAATTGCTTTCCCAGCAGCCTGACCAGCATAGAGGAGACAAACTCCCATGCCTGACTGTCTCTCCCTCTCCTGCCTCCCTTGCAAAGGGGCACTTGGACATCTCCTCTTCTCCCTGCCGCCCTTTCTCTTACTATGAGACTCATGGAGGTGTTTGGGGGGATGAGGAGTCAAGTGCAGCTCAGACACCATGTGCGCTGCCATGCACATCTGTCCATGGAGGAAAAGCATCCCACTCGCCCCCTGTGACCCTTTGGGGCTCGGTACTGCCCTGTGTGTGGCTGGCAGGGATCTCAGCCTCTCTTCAGGACGTAATAAAAGGGAGGAGATGGGACTCTTTCCTTGGGAGGTCCCGCTGGGCTGCAGGCTGCCCTCCAGCAGGGCAAAACTCTCACGTGGCGTCTCTATGTTATGCAGGAGTCCCCTGGAGAAGACCCCTGGGTGCTGAGGCCACTGAAATGCTGCTGGGTGGCTGTAGGTGGGCAGCTGCCATGAGCCCTCGGTGTCCCTGGTTGGGAGGGCAGAGCTGAGATCCTCCTCAGGTACAATGGGCTGTTGGGTCTGGAGATCTGCACTTGGGAACTGGATTCCTCTGCTCCCAGCAGTGCCCTGTTTCTTTTGGGGGAACCCACAAGTGTGCTAGTCCTGGAGCTGAAAGAGCTGCCAGCACAGGGCAGCTGAGCCCAGGGCTGATGGACAGAGTGGCTGTCCTCCCTCTGCACTCAGGGACAGCCCCTTTGCCTCTCAGCACCCACAAGATTTCCTCAGCAGTGCAGCAGAAGTGGCAGGGATTTTTGCATGAAAACAACTCCTGAGCTGTGGTGGGGCAACTGGAAGAGAAGACACAAAACAAAATCCCCACATCTCTGCTCAACAGTAGAGAACTGGGATCACCCCATGTTCCTCTTTACCTATTGCAGTAGGGCAGGACAAACTCCTGCAGAGCCCACAGCAGAGCCTCTGGCTCCCTGGGGAACCCTCAGCCAGCACCAACCAGAGTGCGATGAAAGTCTTCATGAAAAGGGAAAGGAGAGTTGGTGGGGTTTCTATGAGAAATAGGCTTGAATTTTGCAAAGAATTCTCCCCTAACTTCTCACTTCCATTACCTCCTTAAACAGACTGCAATGACCGTAGGGCCAGAATGTCCAACACCAGCTCCATCACCCAGTTCCTCCTCCTGGCATTCGAAGACACACGGGAGCTGCAGCTCTTGCACTTCGGGCTCTTCCTGGGCATCTACCTGGCCGCCCTCCTGGGCAATGGCCTCATCATCACCGCCATAGCCTGCGACCACCGCCTCCACACCCCCATGTACTTCTTCCTCCTCAACCTCTCCCTCCTCGACCTGGGCTCCATCTCCACCACCCTCCCCAAATCCATGGCCAATTCCTTCTCAGACATCAGGGTCATTTCTTACACAGGATGTGCTGCCCAAGTATTTCTCTTTGTATTTTTCTTTTCAGCAGAATTGTATCTTCTCACCATCATGGCCTATGACCGCTATGTGGCCATCTGCAAACCCCTGCACTACGGGACCATCCTGGGCAACAGAGCTTGTGTCCACATGGCAGCAGCTGCCTGGGGCTGTGGGTTCCTCAATTCTGTTCTGCACACTGCAAATACATTTTCACTACCCCTCTGCAAGGGTAATGCTGTTGACCAGTTCTTCTGTGAAGTCCCCCAGATCCTCAAGCTCTCCTGCTCAGACAGTTATCTCAGGGAATTTTGGCTTATGTTGTTTAGTGTATTTTTTGTCTTTGGGTGTTTCTTTTTCATCATGCTCTCCTATGTGCAGATCTTCAGGGCCGTGCTGAGGATCCCCTCTCAGCAGGGACAGCACAAAGCCTTTTCCACGTGCCTCCCTCACCTGGCTGTGGTCTCCCTGTTTCTCAGCACTGCAGTGTTTGCCCACCTCAAGCCTCCCTCCATCTCCTCCCCATCTCTGGACCTCGTGGTGGCCTTGCTGTATTTGGTGGTGCCTCCAGAGTGAACCCCCTCATCTACAGCATGAGGAACAAGGAAATCAAGGTTGCCCTACTGAAACTGATGCAATGGGTGCGGTTTCACTGACAATAACCTGCCTCCCATCTTCTGTACCTTGCCCAGCTTTTATCTTATGCCATAATTCTGATTATTTCTCTAGTAATAACTGTACTTAGACATAATTTTCTGGGTATATACCCCTTCTGTTGAGAGTTTGTACTGTTGTTTCTGACCTTTGCGCAGCACTCTGTCACATGTGTCAGATAGCAACTCTTCATGAAAGATGCCTTGGGTGAGTACCTGAAAGCTGTGCTCTTCCTCCAAAGTTGCTTCTAAGAAAACATCCAAGAACTCTTCTTTTGATATTTCTCTTCTCTTTTTTTTCTCAGTGCTTTTTGGTTGAAGCTCATGTAATCATTGGTTTCAATTGGATCAATTGTTCTGGATTTAAAGCTCTGTTCTTGTTGCCCACTTGCAAGGGAAATGGTCCATGAGCTCCCCACTATCTCCTCAGTTATTTTATATATGGCATGATTCTACTGAAATAAATTTTGAGGTGTGAGGAGAGAAGGGGGACTGGAATTAGAAGGAATGTAGACTAAGAAGGTGAGAAACACATAAAGGTGAAGTCCCACAAAAGGAAAGCACTAAATTGATGTACCCATGGACAAGGACTCTGCAGTGCCATGGGAGTCAGTAAGGACTCAGCAGGCAGAGGGAGGGGAGACTGGAGAGCTGCAGGAGCTGCCTGAGGACCCCCAGGGCCAGGACTCTGGTGTTGTAGTGGGGAGTGGGGTGGTGGGAGCAGAGGAGGGGGGAAATTCAGTTGCCATCGAGGATCACCTACAACCTGAATTCAGGAGACCCAGAGAATGAGTAGCCTCTGATTGCTCATGCCCTCATGGCCAGCACCAGGCCTGGGGCTGATGGAGAGCCTGAAACCCCTTCTCTGCCCGCCCCCCCCCCCCCCCCCCAGCAGCTGCTGTGCCCTTCAGAGGGGCTGGGGCTGTGGGGTGAGTGCCCAAAGTTCTGCAGCACCCTGTGGTGGGCAGTGACACTGAGCCAGCCCAGACTGGGCTGCTCTGCTGGACTGTGCTGGGGAGAGGGCAGGGGAGGTGAGGAGAGCTGGGGAGGGGCTGGTATGGGCTGGAAGGAGGCTGGGGAGAGAAAAAATGCCAGTGTAGAGCTGAGCTGTGTGGGTGTGCAGGGTAGGGGCAGCCAGCACTCACTGTGCAGAGCCAGGTGGCATGGTGAAGGATGCAAGACACCAAAGGGACAGAAGAGAGGGTCCTGGTCTGTTCCATGTTCCCTAGACAACCTGGGGAAGCTGCCCCAGCAAAATTGTCTCAGATCAGTCCCCCACAGCGGCCATTTCCGTCTCTGGCCAGACACCCCAGACCTGAGGAGGGACTTTTGCTGCTATTATAAACCCTGTCATCCTCTGGGGCTCACTGATACCCAACTCCACTGCCGTAATTAATAAAAAGAGAACCACTTTCCTACTGAAAGCTATTGCAAACCAAACCAATAGTTCTTGCCACAGCTGGTCTCTCATCCAAGCCCATTCTCAGACAGCTCCTGCTCAGTCGGGTGCTTATAGCCTTGCCATGACAACTATTGAAATTTTCCATTCCCTGAGATCCTAAATCAGAGGATTTGTTTACATTCTGTTTACAGCCTAAAGCACCCCATGCTCTGCAGAGATGTCATTTCCTTACCTCTGGCTGGAAACTTCTTTATTCCAACATCTGACTATTGTCTATTAGTCTCCTGCCAAGCAATACGGTGACAAGACTGGTTTCATCTTCCTGAACCCCACACCCCCATAGGAACTGGCAGGTCACCAGGAGGATCCCAAGCCCTTCCCTCCTGCAGGTTGATCAAGGCCCTTCCCTGCAGTTTCTCCTCCCAGGTGAGTGCTCCAGCCCCTGAGCATCTCCATGACTGTCCTCCACTGAACTCACTGCCAGTTATCAACATCTTCCTTGCTGTGGCGGTTATCTCTGGTCAACGGCCTAGCACCCCACAGGCCCTCACTCCCTCCGCCCCTTCTGAAGTGGGGGCGCGAAAATTGTCACAGCAGTGTTCAGGGGGTCTAACAAGCAATGACCAATGGAAGACAATCACTGCCCTCACTCCTTTGGTGAGACTCCAGGACACTGCTGGCTGCCATTGCTATCCGGTCACGCTACTGGATCAGGTTTTTCCTTCTGTCCCCCAGCACCACCAGGGCCTTTTCCGCAGAGCTACTCCCCAGCCAGGCAGTCCCCAGGTCCTGCCACTGCAGGGGGTTAGGCTATCCCAGGCGCAGGACCTGGCCTTTGTCCTGCTTCTCTCTCATCACATTCCTCACAGGACAGTCCCTCTGAGGGTCATGTGTCCCCTAAAGGGCAGACCTGGGGCACAGCAATACTCCTCCCAATTTAGTGCCAGTGAAAAACGTGGTGGCAGTTGCCTCCTCCGGGTCATGGATACAGGTGTTCAGCTGCACAGGAGAGTTACCTGTGCTGCGCCACAGTGCTCCCACTGGCCTCCAGGATGGGATGACCCCTTCAGTGCTGCTCGCTCAGCCTCATCATCCCACTGGTGTTTTACCCAGCTCTTTGTCTCCCCATCCAGACTGTCATGGCCTAATGTGGGCACAAGGGTATTGAGGGAGACCATGCCCAAAGTCTTGCTGAAGTGGAGGGCAATGACATCCACTCTTCTCCCCTGGTGCAGAAAAGCAGTGACTTCTTCATGAAGGCAGTCAGGTAGGTGAGGCATGATTTACCCTTGGATAATCCATGCTGACTGCACTGAGACACATTCTTCTCTTTTAGGTGCCCTGAGATGTCACTCAAGAGCACTCATGCCAAGGCACACTCGTCACCAGAGTGAGCTTGTACAGCCTGGGCTCCCCTGGGCTGCATTTTGAAACTCTTTCAAAGATGGGCGTAACATTGGCTTGTCCTCACTCGCAAAGAGACCTCTGCCAACGCCATGACCTTTCAAAAGGGATATTCCAAAGAAATATTCATTTTCCAGTGTAATAACATTACCAATCTTCTGCCTGTTCTACAGTGCATTTAATTTCTCAAATCTTTAATGTATTTTCACCTCTCTTGATAGAATAACCATTGCTAATGCCATCTTTTCCCGTGCAGACTGCCTAGGCAAAGGCTCTTTCCTTTCTTCTCTAGTTTTCTCCTCCCCTTTTTCTTCATTTTCATTCCTGTCACCCAGACAGTTGCTGCTTTGACATCAGGCAGTTAGAAGTTCGCCTGTCTTTCAGCAGTCTAATTGTCTCCTCAGACAATTCTTTAATTGTGTTTCCCTCTACCTTTGTTTATCCACCTGCCTAAAATCTCTCTCCTAAGCTTAGCCCTTGTCGAAAGGCAACCTCATGAGAAGCCGCCCGTACTGAGCATGTGCTTGCAGAGGGAGTTTTGTTTACGGAACTTGGTCATGCTTGGCTTTTTCTTTACTTGCCAATAGGGAAACATCCCTCAGTGCCTGTGTGCATTCAATTCTCTAAGGAGAGCAGGGGGGAGATGGTGCCAAGGAGCTGTAACCTGCAGCTGCAGACTTCAGTGGAGAAGTCTGATGTCAGGAAGAGTGATGGAAGTGCCAGGGGGCCGTTGAGAGCAATGGCGGGGTGTGGGAGGTGTGGAGGAAGGTTGTCCCTAGAGCGTCAGACCTCCGGGACTGCTTCTCCTACCTCTCCAGACCTCCTGAGGAGACCTCCTGAGGGTTCATTATCACTTACAGAATGCTGCCATCCCCTCTTCTCTAGACAGAAAAGTAATAAAATAGACCCTTTGAAATCAAACATCATTTTGAGGAGGTGGCCTTTGAAATCTTCCTCTTTAACTACACTGTAAAACCTCTCCAAGGAGCTGGTTAAGCCTTGAAGACTTGAAGAATTTTGAATGAAGATAATTAGATCATTAGGTCTTTTTGTATTTTCAGGAGTCCTTCGAGTATTTCAGGCTGAGTACATGAAGCTCCGATACAGAGAGGAGACTGAAGAAACCTCTGAGAAATTCCAAGTCAAAAATCAATTTCAAAGTACCTTGAAGCATTAATGGGCCCCAGTGAGGGCCATTACTGACAAAGCCTCCCCAGGGACTCGTTAGAGCAGCTCATTGGAGGCCATGATTGCAGGGAGGCAAAGGCACTGTGCAAGTGGCTGTAACGCTGTCAAATCCTTGGTTGGTTTTAGGAAGCAGGAAGGCCAAGGCCTGACCTGCAGGCTTTGGGAAGGCAGATCCTGTCCCTCTGCGTGTCTCAGGGCTCTTTCTGGGGGCAGTGAGATGGGAGGATGAGCAATGCCAAGAGCAGGAAAACTGTACAGCCCGTCCTGGTTTGGCCAAGAAGGGCTGAAGAAGAAACCAAGAGCAGACTCTCCAAATCCAGTTTCTCCTGCTAGGCCTCAGTGGCAGATGCAACTGTCCTAGCCAAGGGGACAAAGACCTTGGTCTTGTGTGGCTTTTCAGCATTGCCAGGGCCCTTGCCCATCTTGACTGCAGGCTATCCCACAGTGTCCCATGCCTGCAGCTCTTTCCTTTCAGGCTGTAGACACCCATCTTGCTTTCTCACCTGGGTCTCACTCCAGCATTTCTAGGCCTTCCCTGATGTCTCTCCACCCATTGCTGGCTGTTGCTTGAAAGACAAAGCCATAGGCTGATGCAGACTCCCTCTGGGTGACCTCTTGCAGAACAAGGATACCCTCTGAGTGAGAATTCTTATTCATCCTCTCCAGTCTGAACTTTCCAAGATGCACTTTGTGGAGGTTTCCCTCTCTTCCCACTACCAAGAAAAGGTCGATCATCTCTGAAACCACCCTTGAAGCAGCTGCCAGGTACTACTGTGGAGTCCAGAGCCTTTACTTCTCGAGGCTAAAGAAGCTCAGGTCCCTCAGCTTCTCCACACAGGCCCCAAAACCCATCCTGGCACATCTGCTCTGGAGACTCTTCCGTTCCTCTCCATTCCTCCAGACTGGTTTATTTGCCTCTTCACTTTTTATTTTTTTTACAATTTCTGAGTCTCATTCTGTCATAATCAGGCCTATCACATTAAAACCAATATGTCTGTGTCTCACCTGGAGTTCAGTGCCCTAAAACACTCCCTGCACAGGACTGTCCTCACCACTGCTTGCCCTTTCACACAGCCAGTCCCACTCTGAGGTTCTGAGCTCTCTTGAATTTTACAAAGAAATGGTGACCATCTTACGTGAAACACTCTCTTTCTGCATGGCCAACATCTTTGTGCTACCGTCACTTCTGGAAGGAGTCCCTAAATCAGTAAGACATGGTCCCTCACATTCCCTCTGGGGTACATGAATTGTCCCTCTCTTTCAGGTGATGAAAGGCACAAGATTGTGCTCACCTAACACCCAGCGCCTCGATGCAGATGTCAACATCTAACCAAGTTGTCTAGGCTTCCCTTTGTAGTCAATGGAGAGAAAGAGGGTGTCTCAGCCGAGATGCCTGAGCATTTACTGGTAACCAACCAATGCTTCAGGTGGGAGCCCTGGGTCACATTTCCCAGCACCTCATGGGTGCCTCTGTAACCCCAAGGCAGCTCAGGCAGCAACAGCCTCTCTATGTGGGCACATGAATGCAGACCTGAAGGGAGGTCTCAGTCTTGAGTGAAACCTGCTTAAAAATTATTCTAGGCAAGAAGTGAAAACAACCTTCACTTTCAGAATGTCAGGCATTTTGACTTCATTCTTAAATTTTTCACTCTTCTTTTTTTTTTTTTTTAATATGGGTGGACCACATGAGTACTCTACAGTAATTTCCCTCTGCCAACATATTTATATGCAGTTCATCCACATACATTTCCTACCAGTGCTCTGAGTGGAGAAACTCCCTTCTGGAAAGCCACTATGTCTATATTGACATATTTCCCATCTCTTCTCCAGCCTCTCTGCCCTTTTTCCTTCCTCCACATATTTTGTCTTTACAGAGAACTGCAGGTAAAGATTTAGTGAGTAATTAATTGTGGGAGATATTTCTGGACATCACCTAGTTCCCCTCCCTGCCCCCTACTCAATGGAGGGCTCCCCCCAGTTATGTGTCGTCCACAGACCTGTTGAGTATGACCACCATCCCGTTGTCCAGGCCATCACTAAAGGTGTCAGACAGAATTGGGCCCAGCACTTCCACCATGCACCACGGTGAAGAAGCTGGCTCTGCATTCTCCATGTCCTCCTCACAGGTACTGGCAGGCTGGGATGAGGTCCCCCTCAGCCTTCCCTTCTCGAGGCTGGACAAGCCCAGCTCCCTCAGCCTCTCCCCACTGGCAAAGTGCTCCAGTCCCTGAGGGCCTGTTGCTAAACCCATTCCAGCTTGCCAGTATCATTCCCAAATTAGAACTCTGAACTCAGGATGGAGCCCTTCAGAGAATCCCTTCCTTTGATCTCCTGGTTTTGCTATGGTCATCCAGACCAGGACGCAGCTGGCCTCCCTTGCAGCCCAGGCAGACGGCTGCCTCCTGTCCAGCTCGCTGACCACCCAGACCTTTCCCACAGAGCTTCTCCCAACCAGGCAGCCCCCCAGCCTCTACCATTGCCAGGGGGAGTCCCCTGTAGGGGTAGAAACCAGCATTTGTCCTTCTGGGATTTCCTGAGGTTCCTGCCATTACGTGCTCTCCCACTCCTTGAACCCCTCCATGGAGCAGAGAGGCCTGGGGGACCTTTTCAGTAAAGACTCAGGCAAAGACAGTAGTGAGCTTCTCATCCTGTCATAGTTTAAACCTCAGCAAGCAACTCAGCACCACGCAGCCATTTGCTCAATCCCCCCGTAATGGCATGGGGGAGAGAATTGGAAGAGTAAAAGTGAGATAACTCATGGGATGCTATAAAGACAGTTTAACAGGGAAAGCAAAAACCATGCACACAAGCAAAGCAAGACAAAGAATTCATTCCCTCCTTCCCATGGGCAAGCGAGTGTTCAGCCATCTTCAGGAAAGCAGGGCTCCATAACAGGGAACGGTGAAGACAAATGTTATAACTTTGCATGCCTCCCCCTCCCCCCTTCTTTCTTCTTCCCCCAGATATATATGCTGACCATGACATCATGTGTTCTGGAATATCCCTTTGGTCAGTTGGGGTCAGATGTCCTGGCTGTGGCCACTCCCAGATCCTTGTGCACCTGGCAGAACATGGGAAGGTGAAAAGTCCTTGACTGGTGTAAGCCCTGCTCAGCAACAATGAAAACATCAGTGTGTTATCAACATCACTCACACACCAAATCCAAAAAGCAGCACTGCGCCAGTCACCAGGAAGAAAATTAATTCTTTATGAGCAGAAACAAGGACACAGTCCCATTGGTGTCTCCCATTTACCAGATCACTGCCCTCTTTCAGGAGCAGCCCTGCATTTCCCTTCTCCAACCTTAAGGTATAACACACCGATTGAAGCTCTTCTCTTTGCTCTTGACTTTTCTTGCAGCCACCAACTCCAGGTGCTCACCCCCTGGAAGCTGATTCATGCCCTGGCAGTGCCCTGTTCTGTGCCAGCCCAGCCCCACTGTCCCACACACTGTCCCATAGACCCACTGCGCAGCCACAGCATGGCAAAGAGTGTATTTGGTGTGAAGGAATAGCTTCTCTTGCATGATCTCCATGACACCCCCTTGATCCCTGTCACCCTTCTGTTCCTTCTACATCTGACAGCCTCCTGCAGGTCCCGGAACCTCCCCACCCCTATCCATATCCCATGTGGGGTTTCACAGACATCCCTGCCCTGGGGCCTGCCAGGATCTGGACAAGGAGAGAAGTCAAGCAAGGCTGGTCATTCCCCCAGTGCAGGCACTGAGCCCAGCAGCAGGAGGGAAATGGCCGTGCAGCAAAACTCACCCATAAACCTGCAGAGAGCAGCCAGTACTAGAAGTGGCCACATAAAGAGGCCACCATTGAAAGCTCACTCCCCTAACACATCACCCCCCATGCCGTCTGCCCCTAAACACATGGAGGACCAAAGCACAGCAGCATGGCCTTGCAGGGACAATTTCCCCAGCCTGATCCTGAGCTCAGCTTTGGAAGAAGAGACAAACATCCAAGAGAGCAGCACTGCTGAAGCCCACTTTTATTACAGAGATGAGACACGGGGGGCCAACTATGCCATTGCATAAGACAGATGTGCAAAGACCTCTGGGTCAGACAGACAGGATTCATGCTTCTGAAGAAGAGGAGTGGTTGCTGTTGTTCCTGTGCAAATATGATTATCACATATACCCAAAGCACGTGAGGTTTCACAGATACATGGGAAATCATTTGTGAAGACATGGGAGCACATTATTGCTGTTGAAGAACACTAAATGATTCCTGAGTGCGTCTTTGAGCTCCTGGTTCCTCATGCTGTAGATGAGGGGGTTCACTGCTGGAGGCACCACTGAATAGAAGACACTAACCACCAGATCCAGAGATGGCGAGGAGACTGAGGGGGGCTTTAGGTAGGCAAACATGCCAGTGATGATAAAGAGGGAGACCACGGCCAGGTGAGGGACACAGGTGGAGAAGGCTTTGTGCCGTCCCTGCTCAGAGGGGATCCTCAGCACAGCCCTGAAGATCTGCACATAGGACACCACAATGAGTACAAAACACCCAAATACAATGCAGACACTGACCACAATAAGCCCAACCTCCCTGAGGTAGGCATCTGAGCAGGAGAGCTTGAGGATCTGGGGGATCTCACAAAAGAACTGGTCCACAGCATTGCCCTTGCAGAGTGGTATGGAAAATGTATTGACCGTGTGCAGCACAGCATGGAGAAACCCACAGCCCCAGGCAGCTGCTGCCATGTGGATGCAAGCTCTGCTGCTCAGGAGGGTCCCGTAGTGCAGGGGTTTGCAGATGGCAATGTAGCGGTCATAGGCCATGACATTGAGAAGAAAATACTCTGCTGACATAAAAAAGAATAAGAAAAAGAGCTGGGCTACACACCCTTGGTAGAATATGTCCCTGGTGCCCCAGAGGGAATTGGCCATGGATTTGGGGACAGTGGTGGAGATGGAGCCGAGTTCAACAAGGGAGAGATTTAATAGGAAGAAGTACATGGGGGTGTGGAGGTGGTGGTCGCAGGCTATGGCGGTGATGATGAGGCCGTTGCCCAGGAGGGCACCCAGGCAGATGCCCAGGAAGAGCCAGAAGTGGAAGAGTTGCAGCTCCCGCTTGTCTGCAAATGCCAGGAGGAGGAACTGGGTGATGGAGCTGCCATTGGACATTTTCTTCCTCTTGGCATGGGACCTGTCCAAGGAGGAAAATGCATCAATTAGTCAGGATAGATTTATCTGAGCAAAATCTGTTCAATTTTCACCTCCAAAACTTCCGCTTTCCTTTCACAAAAACTTTTTGCAAGTTCAGGAGTTTGAGTTTCTGGAAACCTTCATGAGCTCTGCTTGGTGTTGGCTTAGTGTGACCCAGGGAGTATGAAGCTCTGCTGTGGGCTCTGCAACATTCAGTCCTGCCCTATAGAAGTAGGTAAATAGCAACTTGGTGTGATCTTGGATTAAATTAACTCGTGATATCAAGGAGCTTTTCAGCACTGTCACTCCCAATTCACAGAGAGAGAGAGCTTAGCTGAAGGGATTTTATTTTTGTATTTTTTTTCTAGTTGCGCCACCACAGCTGAAGACTTTTGAAGTATTGGGCAATCCTGCCGCACTGCCAGTGAAATCTTGTGGGTCCTGAGAGGCAAAGAGACTGTACCTGAGTGCAGAGGGAGGACAGCCACTCTGTCCATCAGCCCTGGGCTCAGCTGCCCTGTGCTGGCAGCTCTTTCAGCTCCAGGACTAGCACACTTGTGGGTTCCCCCTCCAGTTTCCAAGTGCAGATCTCCAAACCCCTCAGCCCATCATACCTGAGGAGGATCTCAGCTCTGCCCTCCCAACCAGGGACACCGAGGGCTCATGGCAGCTGCCCACCTACAGCCACCCAGCAGCATTTCAGTGGCCTCAGCACCCAGGGGTCTTCTCCAGGGGACTCCTGCATAACATAGAGACGCCACGTGAGAGTTTTGCCCTGCTGGAGGGCAGCCTGCAGCCCAGCGGGACCTCCCAAGGAAAGAGTCCCATCTCCTCCCTTTTATTACGTCCTGAAGAGAGGCTGAGATCCCTGCCAGCCACACACAGGGCAGTACCGAGCCCCAAAGGGTCACAGGGGGCGAGTGGGATGCTTTTCCTCCATGGACAGATGTGCATGGCAGCGCACATGGTGTCTGAGCTGCACTTGAATCCTCATCCCCCCAAACACCTCCATGAGTCTCATAGTAAGAGAAAGGGCGGCAGGGAGAAGAGGAGATGTCCAAGTGCCCCTTTGCAAGGGAGGCAGGAGAGGGAGAGACAGTCAGGCATGGGAGTTTGTCTCCTCTATGCTGGTCAGGCTGCTGGGAAAGCAATTCCTGGCCAAGTCTCCATGACCCTGAGGGCAGAAGCTCTGCTGTGTGAGTGAGGAGACCCAGAGGGTGGCTCCAGGGAATGTGTCTGCACTGCAGGGGATGGCAGGGAGATGCCTGAATCCCTCCTCCCACAGCATTTCTGGCAGCAGTTCTCTCTCCCTTCCTGCCCATGGCTCTGCTGCCTGGAGCTCTTCTTGGCCAGGACTTGTTTCTCTGTCCCCACGTCTCCTCCCTCTGCATGCTCACAGTCCCCACCCCTCCTGCTGTGTGCTCAGCTGTGCCCTGCAGACCCCTCCTGGCAGCAGGGCACTGCCCAGGGACATCTCCGTGTGTCCAGGGGGTAAGGAGCAGCTCAGACAAGTGCTAACAAGATCTGGGGTTTCACTGCCTACTCCAGAGCAGAGAAATAAATTCCCCACTGCCTGCCCAGCCAAGCAAAAAGAGAAAACCCAAAGCACGGATTTCTACCAGTTTAGGTGACCCTCTCCCTTGACATCCATCTTCAAAGTGACCTTCTGCAAATGTCCTCTGGGTGATGTAGAAGTCTGAGCAGCCCTGAATCACACTGCACCCTCTTGACAGACAAAGGATCCTACCGAGACAGGGGTTAATACTTCAACCCACAGCTTCTCCCCACAGCATGTGGGGTGCTACCCTGGAAGGCTGAGCAATGACCCTACCTGGTGCACCAGGACCTTGCTCCGAAGGAGAACCCTGGGCACACCTGGCTGCACACCCACCTTCACACCCTGCAGCCATCCCTGGGAGAAGACAGCCATCATGCCCTGTCTCTCTGAGGGTACAGCAGGTAAGCCCTGTTCTGCAGCACGTCCTCCTCCTCTATGCTAGAGAAACTGTGAGAGTTCTCCTGAAAGATCCTATCTGCTGAGGGATGTACCAGCCTTTGGATATCCCTCCAGGAACACCAGCTACACTGTCCTTCACCCAGAGGCTTACCATGTAGCGGGCTGTGACGATCTCTGCGGCAGTGAGTCCTCAGAATCCTCCCACTCCAGACTGCATTTACACCCTCTCTGCCTCGCTCCTCTCCCCTCACTGCCTGCAGGCAGCGACCTCAGCCCTGCTGCGCTTTGCAGAGGAGCTGCTCCTGGGCAGAGCTGTCTCTCGGCAGCGCTGCCCACTTGCCATCAGCTCCCTCCCTCCCAGGAGCCCAGCCCAGCTCAGCAGCAGGGGACCAGCCCAAGGCAGCACTTGCTCTGCCCCCTCTGGGCTCCCTCCAGGTGTCCCTGGGGCTCCAGGGGAACCTGCTGAGAAACAGGTTGAAGTCATCCCTGATGTTCCTTCCCTCAGCTGGGGAGAGACAATTCTTTCCTGCAGTGTCATTGTTATTATTAGGAAAACATTTGGACATGAACGTCTCTTTTCTTTGCAATCTTTAGACAGGACACCAGGAAGGTGACAGGGAATGATCTAATTTCACCAAGCAGGGAGGATGGGTTCTGTTGAGTGAATTTAGGAATTTCATCATGGGTCTTTTGACCTGGGCCTAGAAAGACGTCCAGTTCTCTTGTGTCCATGCCATGTCTCTGCTCTGAACCAAAGCCTTTGCACACATGGAGTCTTGGATGCTTGGTACCAGGTTCCTGATGGCAAGTCAGAGCTGGCCTGGTTCCACAGCTGAAGGGCTTCAGCCCAAATGTGCAGCAATGCCCTCATCCAGGGGCACAGGCAGGAAGAGCTGGAGCCACTCCTGAGGAGACAGCTGTGACATGGTGGCAGAGCTCAGTCCAGCTGCTCTTCAAGGACAGCAGCCTCCAAGCTCAGCAAGGGTCCAGATCAAAACTCAATCTGACCTTGAAAGGCAACTGAAGGGCACCACAAGAATTGTGTGTGCTACTGCAGGAGCAGGTAAGGGAGAAACAAAGCTACTGTGTGGGCACTGCTGAATTCAGTAAGAGCCGGTGTAGATAGACCTGAGCTTCTCTGTGCCTCAGTGTCTCCCAGCAAGGTCTCGCAGGCCTCTGTGACTCAGGGCAGGACTCTGGGGGAGATCAACCAGTGGTGGATGGGGATCAAGTCAGGGGTCACTTGAGCAAATGCAATCCTTACCAGTCTCTGGAGAGGAGGGGCAGCACCCGAGGGAGCTGAGTGAGCAGGCCGATGTCATGGTGAAGCCACTCTCCATCGCCTTTGAAAGGTCATGGATACTGTGGGGACTCCCTGAAAATGGGGGAAATGCACCTTTCAGAAATGCCCAAAGGCTGTGCAGAAGAGCGAAAGGCTGTGCCCCAGAGCGTGTTCCGTCAGATCCCATTTCTGGGTGTCTGAAAGAGAAGGGGACTGGTTTTAATTATGGTTGCTTGTTGCTCAACATCCTCTTTGCTTTCTGTGATGAAAGGAGAGGATTTCTGGACACAGGCAGACCAGCAGTTTTCCTTTAATCTGGAAGTCAGTGAAGTTTCCAGCATCACTCCCCAGAATACTCTTGTGCCCAAGTAAAGATACTATGATCTGTGTGTGTGGATAATTAGATGGGCAAATAACTGGATGGATGGTTGGGCTCAGAGTGACATGGTCAGTGCATAGTACTCTGCCTGGAGGCCTGTAGCTAGCAGGGTGCTGCAGGGCTTTGTCCTGTCACCTACCTTGTGTAACGTGTATTTAATGTCCTAGGGGAGATCAGAGAGTGCTTTTTCAGAGCATCTGTAGATGACACCATATTGAGGAGATCAGATACTACACTGGAGAGCAGACCTGCCATCCTAAATGAAAAAGACAGGCTTTAGTAATGGGCCAATATGTACATCAGGATAGCAAATAAGACTAAGCCCGTGCAGCTGCACAGACCAGGGACTGCCTAGGTGGGCAGAAGCTCTATGGGAAAAGCTTTGGTGGTCCTTGTGTTCCCTCAGGCAAAAGATGAGTAATCAGGAAAGAAGTCCAACAGCATCCTGGGCTGTATGAGCTGGAGCACAGCCAGTCTGCTGAGCACTTTTTACACCATATCCAGAATATTCTCCTAGGTTTTGACATCTGACAATGTCAGAGAGACGTTGACAAACTGGAGCCAGTTCAGTGGAGGGCCATCAAGGCCAGCAGGGTGGGAGAACTTCTAATGTGAGAAGAGGCTTTGAGAGCTGGGCTTGTTCCGAGAGGAATAGAGGGCAGAGGAGGAGTAGAGAAGAACATGTAGCAGCATTATACAGTTCCTAGGAAGACAGAGTCAGGATCATGTCCATGACACAAGGACAAGAGGCAGTGCGCTGAAACAAGAGAGGGTCAGGCTAGATATGAGCGAAAACATTTCCAGCAGAAGGACCATCAAGTGTTGGAAGCTGTTTCCCATGGAAACAGCTGGCTCTATCCTGGAATGTGATCAAGATGTGTTTGGATAAAGCCCTGAGTAATCTGGCTGACCCTGCTTTGAGCAGGAGGTTGGTCAAGACACCTCCCAAGGACCATTCCAGCCTGAATGATGAGGTCCTTCCCCTTCATGATTTCAAATTAGGGAGAGCTCTTAGGTTCTCCAGAAGTCATTCATATCAGGTGTGGTGCTGCTTTACAGGTGTCCCCAAACAGCCCTTTACAGGTGTCCCCAAACAGCCCTGACCACAGCCCTTGCTTCCCTTTTCCTTTGCCCAAAGCCAAGTTCTTCTCTTTTACTCCCTTTCTACCCTGCAAAAATAACAGTGTACAGAGTTAATCCTTTCAGAGGTGGTTGCTCCATAAATGTCAGCATCTGTGTGCAGTCTACAAATGAGCTGGGCATTGAAGCCGTCATTGGGGAAACAGAGACGAGGCATTTCACCGACTCCTTGAACCCAGTAACCAGTATGCCATGCCTCCTGAGAGTCCTGGGAACACCTAACCTTTAAGTGCAGAGAAGTGTGACTCGTCTTTAGGTGCCCAGGAGATGGGGAGAAGAGAGCATGCTTCAGATTCCCAAATGCCATGACAGTGCCCAAACAATCCTGCCATCCCATTTCTTGAGATGCAAAACTGGTGGGTCTTCTGTCGATAATGCATCAATAATCCTTCAGACATTTCTGTGATTTCACTAGGAGTGGCAGCATCTATTAAAAAAACCCAAACAAAACAAACCAACATAGCACTGTGCTTCTGTGGTAGCCCCTCTGGGCAATGCCAATTCAATCACTATTTGTCATGTCAGGCATGATATTCCATTCTGAAGCACACACCCAAAGCAGCTCAGATGAAGGGTGTTCTTGCAAAAGTCACCCTTTGTGTCGCCAGGTGGCCTGGACACTGCTGGTTTCCTTCTCCAGAGAGAGGCAGAGGCTGGAACCCCTTCTCTAGGACAGACTCCTTGCAAGGCAGCCACAGCCATGGGAGTAGCTCACCTGGGCCTTACTGGCATTTCACTGCACATCTGTTTGATATCTTTGGTCCTTTTCTCTGACAGCTCTTTCTTCACACATGATCAGAAACGGAAAAGAATTTCAGAAGAGGTAGTCATAAAGGCCCTGCAGTTCTTTTTTAAATTCTATGTAGCTCATTAGAAAGATTTCGGGAGTGTTGTCAAAGTGAAAAGATGTCCAAACAAAGAGGCAAAGTGAACAAAATTTCCTCCTGTACCAAGTGTCTCCAACTTCCTGCTCCTCCAGCCCCCAGGGACAGGAACCTTGTCTGTTCCTGGTCTCCTCAGTGATGGACTTCAGCAGGGCCTGCTAACACCCTCAGAAACCTGGAGGATTGCTGCCTTTACTTCTCTGGAGGCTTGTTCAGTCTTTCAGGAGCTGCAGTTCAGGAGCTGGGCACCAGAGGGCTCATTACCACGCAAAACACCCTAAGGAGCCAAGCCTGGGCACAGTTCTCTTTAGTCTTCAATACTTACGAAGCTCATTAGGGAGATCTCAGGAGTGCAGTCAAAGTGAAAAGGTGTCAGAGCTAAGAGGCAAAGTGAGTAAAATGCTTGGTTTTGAATAGCCAATTCTGCATTGAACCCAACATATTTGGGACTTGTGGTTTCACCCAGCAGGCAGCTGAACGCCACCCAGCTGCTCGCTCACTCCCCCTCTCCGCAGTGGGATAGGGGAGAGAATCAGAAAAAAAAGTAAAACCTGTGGGTTGAGATAAAGAATTTTAATAAAACAGAAGAACAGAATGATGATGGCAATAATAATAATGGAATGTACAGTGCAATTTTGTCACTATCTGCTGACCCATGCCCAGCCTCTTCCCAGGCAGCAATTGTTCCCTCCTGGAAAACTCCCTCCAGCTTTATATGCTGAGGATGACGTCATGTGGTCTGGAACAGCCCTTTGGCCAGTTGGGGTCAGCTGTCCTGGCCGTGACCCTCCCAGCTCCTTGTGCCCCGGTCAGAGCAGGGGAAGCTGAAAAGGCCTTGACTGGCGCAAGCCCTGCTCAGCAACACCCAAACCATCAGGGTGCTACCAACATTCTTCTCATCCTCAGTCCAAAACACAGCCCTATGCCAGCTACTGGGAAGAAAATTAACTCTATCTCAGCCGAAACCGGGACAGCGATGAAAGTCTCAAGTGACTGGTGAGAGGAATGGCAGACTGGGGTGGGGGGGATCGAAGAGTTTCTCTAATGTTTCTCACAGAAACATTAAGGGTCTTGCTTCTCCTACATGTTCACACTTCATGATGAGACACCCTGGATCAATATCAAGTGGAGATTGTTGATATTGTTTTTTCTGTAAGCAGGAAAATAAAGACAATGGGAAAAGCATAAGCCTTTGTAAAATGCTGTTTCTTTTTGAAATCTTCTCATTTAGACTGCCCCGCTGAAATCTCTCTCATGAACCACAGAAGCATGGAGAAATTAAAGAAAACCAGAGAGAGCTGTGGCATGTTAGGGCATTTCCATGAGCCCTCTGCTGCCAAGTTCCTGTACTGCAGATCCTGAATGAAGATTGAACAAGCTGTTGAAGAAGTAGTTAAAAATCTGATTGGTATCGTGTGATGGGTTGACCCTGTCTGGATTGCAGAGGCCCACCAAAGCTGCTCTATCACTCCTCTCTTCAACCAGACAGGGGAGAGAAAAATAAATCAAAAGGCTCATGGGTGGAGATAAGGACAGGGAGAGATCATGCGCCAGTTACCATCATGGGCAACACAGACCCAACTTGAAGAAACTAATTTAATCTATTGCCAATTAATATTCAGAGTAGGAGAGGCTAAAACCTGCTGAATCTTAAAACACCTCCTCCTCTCCCCCCCCCCCCCTTCTTCCTGGGCTCAACTTCACTCCCAGTTTTCTCTACCTGGGAGGTGCAGGGAGACAGGGATGGGGGTTAGGGTCAGTTGTCTCTGCTGCTTCTTCCCCCTCAGAGGAGGACTCTTCCCCTGCTTCAGCATGGGGTCCCTCTCACGGGAAACAGTCCTCCATGAACTTCTCCAACGTGATCTTTCCCATGGGCTACAGTTCTTCACAAACTGCTCCAGCCTGGGTCCTTCCTTCCCACAGGGTGAAGCCCCTCAGGAGCAGACTGCTCCAGTGTGGGTCGCCCACTGGGTCATAAGTTCTGACAGGAAATCTGCCTCGGCATGGGCTCTTCCCTCCACGGGTCTGCAAAGTCTTGCCAGGAACCTGATCTGGTGCAGGCTTCTCATGGGGTCACAGCCTCCTTTCTTCAGGCATCTACCCACTCAGGTGGAGATCTGCTCCTCCATGGGCCTTGCTGGGATGAAGGAGGACTGCCTCCCTCACCATGGTCTTCACCACAGGCTGCAGTGGTGCCTGCTCTGCTCTTGTGCCTGGAGCACCTCCTCCCCCTCCTTCTTTGCTGACCTTGGTGTCTGCAGGGCTGTTTTCTCTCACATCCTCTCACTGCTCTTCTCTCTCCAGATACTGAGCTGCAGAAGGTGTTTTTTTTTCCTTCTTAAATATGTTATCCCAGAGGTGCTACCACTGTTGCTGATTGGCTTGGTCATGGCCAGTGGCAGACACAGGGAAAACTTTTAGCAGCTTCTCACAGAAGCCATGGCACGGCTGTAGCCTCTCCCCCCCCCCCCCCCAGAAAAAAAAACCCCTTGCTACACAAACCCAATACAAATCTCCAAAGTTCTGAAGTTGTCCATGGGCATCCTGAGGGCAGTCACCCATGAAGCCATCACGGGAAGCACGGGTGGAGGTACCCCTCCCTGGGGGCTGCCTGAAACTGGCAAGAGGTAAGCACTGGTTACAGGTGACAAAGGCAACGTGCAGGTGGCTCTGCTGCCATGTGAGCCCTTCATGTATTTCATCAAGAAAGATGGGCAAGCTCTGATCCCTTGGAAAGGGAGATCCTTTTCCTCATGCATTACTTAGGGCTCTGCATGGAGTAGTGTGATGTGGGGGCGTGCGATAACGAGTGCAGGACAAACCCCAGGACTGCCTGAACTCTATGGGGGGATAACAAGGCCATGGGGCTGTAAGGACATGGTTTCCTCTCAGGACTCTTGGTGGCAGTGGCAATACTGATGGCTGAGAGGATATCCTGGTTGTGTTGGGGAAGTCCCAGCCCCACCTCAGTCATCCCCACCATGGGCTCTTAGGTGCTGTCCCATGCCTGTGGCAGTTCTCCTGCAGACTTCGGCCACCCCTCTGCTTCCCCACCTCACTCTGACCCTAGGATCTCCCAGGCTTTGCAAATGTCTGGTTTTTTGTCACCCCTGCCTTTTTCTTCTAACATGAAGCTGTGGTTTTCCAGGGATTTGGCAAACCTGTGAATCCCCAAGCAACACATCCAGCTTCTTTCAAAGCTAATGCTCCTCAATCTCCTAAGAGATCCCAGCACCATGTTTACTTGTTGTAGAAACATCAGATGCCTTGGGTTGGAATGGACCTTTAAAGGCCATCTAGTCCAACCACCCAGCAGTGAGCAGGAACATCTTCAACCAAATCAGGTTGCTCAGAGCCCTCTTCAACCTGACTTTGAATGTTTCTGGGGATGGGCCATTCACCAACTCTCTGGGAAACCTGTGCCAGTGTTGTAACCACCCTCGCCATAAAACATTTATTTCTAATGTCTCATGTGAATCTCCCCTCCTTTAATTTAAACCCATTACCCCATGTCCTATCGCAGAAGGTCCGAAGAAAATGTCTGTCCCCATCTTTCTGAAAAGCCCTGTTAAAGAGTTGAAAGGTGGCAGGCTGGTTTCCCTGGAGCCTCCAGGCTGAACAACCCCAACTCCCTCAGCCTTTTCTTACAGGAGAGGTGTTCAATTCCTCTGATCATTTTTGTGGCCCTCCTCTGGACCTGCTCCAACAGGTCCATATCTTTCTTGTGCTCAGGCCCCCAGAGCTGGACACAGGACTCCAGGTGGGGTCTCACCAGAGCAGAGTAGAGGGGCAGAATCCCATCCCTCATCCTGCTGGCCACGCTTCTCTTGATGCAGCCCAGGAGACGGTTGGCTTTCTGGGCTGCAAGCGCACATTGCTGGCTCATGTCCAACTTTTTATCCACCAATACACCCAAGTCCTTCTCTGCAGGACTGCTCTCAACCCCTCCATTCCTCAGCCTTTAGTGACACCAGGGCTTTCCCTGAACCTTGTACTTGGCCCTGTTGAACCTCATGGGACCACTTCACAAGATTGTCCAGGTTGCTCTGGATGGTATTTGTCCTTGGGAGTGTCAACCGCACCACTCAGCTTGGTGTCATCTGCAAATGTGCTGAGGGTGCACTTGATCCCACTGTCCATGGCGTTGATGAAGATTTTAAACAGTACTGGTCCAAATATGGAGCCCTGAGGGACACGACTTGTGTGTTGGGTATTTCCAGGGGTGTTCTCCATTCTAAGGTGGACTTTGGCCAGATGATCTCCAGCACCTGCAACCTCTCTTCTTCTTATTCTCCTCTTAGATTTGATCTTGAAACTATCTCGGGACTTCTGATGTCTCCAGTGGAGCAGTCTTCTTCTCAGTCAGAACCCAAAGTTGCGCTTGAGAACTTCTACAGATCTAATGGCCATCTGGAACCAACTGAGGAGGAAAAGCCTTGAGCCCATCCAAGCTCTGGAGAAGACCTGGGAGAGGCTTTCCACCAAAGAAGGCTGGATGAGGCGAGGGGGAGCCTCAGCCAAGAGCTGAAAGCACTGTTGGGAGGAGGGGAGGGATGCCCTACAGCAAGGTGAAGGTCAAGAAGTGGGGCTGCAGCTGGGAGCAAAGGACACATGGGGCGTGGTACAGGTGGAGGGTGGGGAGGGAGGGATCTAGATGATGGACACACTTAGAGTCCCAAGGCTGAACTTAGGAGTCCAGGGGAAACTTAGGGCTCGGGGGGGGCACTTAAGGGTCCCAAGGTTGCCCTTAAGGTTCTAGGAGGGCACTTGGTGGTCTGCGGGGCACTTAGGGGCTTGTACTGGGATGGGGCCCAATCCGTACTGGAAGAGATTAAAAAGATACATTAAACACCAGGGCATGACCCAGTCTGAACTGGGAGGGGGGGAAGGGAATCCAGTCAGTAATGGGAGGAGGCCCAGTCTCTACTGGGAGGGGGTCAGGGGAATCAATTTGTACTGGAAGCATGCCCAGTATGTACTGGGAGGGCTTAAAGGGATCCCATTTGTACTGGGAGCGGGCCCAGTCTGTACTGGAAGGGAATCAGGGGATGCAGTTTATACAGGGCCAGGTTCCATTTTGTACTGTGAGGGGTTAAAGGGATCCAGTTTGTATTGGGACAAGGCCTTTGCCTGCAAAGATGACCTTAGAAATGGTCACTGTATCAGGACAAGTTAAATTGGAATATCGCTTCCGAAGGGTCATGGGATCAGTAGAGGTCTCTTGTGAGGTAGGACAAACAAGTGTTGCACTCTTCTCTGAAAGCGGACAAGAGTGCAACCCAGGGAACCCTCAGCAAGTTCACCGTTGGCACAAAACTGGGAGGAGTGCCTGATACACCGGGAGGCTGTGCTGCCATTCAGCAGGACCTGGAGAGGTTGGAGAGTTGGGCGGAGAGGAACCTGATGAAGTTCAACAAGGGCAAGTGTCAAGTGCTGCCCCTGGGGAGGTTGAACCCCATGCACCAGTACAGGCTGGGGGCTGACCTGCTGAAAGCAGCTGTGCCAAGAGGGACCTGGGAGTCCTGGTGGACAACAAGCTGACCATGAGCCAGCAGGGTGCCCTTGTTGCCAAGAAAGTCAATGGTATCCTGGGGGGCATCAAGAGGAGTGTGGCCAGCAGGGCAAGGGAGGTTCTCCTCCACCTCTGCTCTGCCCTGGTGAGACCCCATCTGGAGTACTGTGTCCAGTTCTGGTCTCTCTGGTTTAAGAAAGATGAGGGACTTGAGAAAGAGTCCAGGGGATGGCAACAAAGATGATGAGGGGACTGGAGCATCTCTCCTACGAGGAAAGGCTGAGGGAGTTGGGCTTGTTTAGCTTGAGGAAGAGAAGACTGAGAGGTGATCTCCTAAATACTTACATATATATTCAGGGTGGATGTCATGAGGATGGAGCCAGACTCTTCTCAGTGGTGCCCAGTGCCGGGACAAGGGGCAATAGGTACAAACTGAAACATAAGAGGTTTCAGTTGAATATGAGGAAGAACTTCTTGACTTTGAGGGTGAGAGCGCCCTGGAACAGGCTGCCCAGGGGTGGCTGTGGAGTCTCCCTTCTCTGGAGATATTCAAAGCCCACCTGGATGAAGTCCTGTGTGACATGCTCTAGGTGAATCTGCTCTAGCAGGGGGGTTGGACTAGATGATCTCCTGAGGTCCCTTCCAACCTTTGCCATTCTGTGATTCTCTGATTCTATGATATATCCATCAATCTGGCCAACCTGTGATCAGCCTGAACCAACATACAAAAAAAAATATTTTCCATTCTGTGAAGCAAGTGGCTGTATGAAAACTCTGGAAAAGGAGGATTTTTTACTCCAGCACTGCAACACTGCACACAGGTGCGGTGGGTTGGCCCCAGCAGGCACCTGAGCACCCACGCAGCTGCTCGCTCACTCTCTTCCAGTGGGGTGGTGGAGAAAATCAGAAGAGCAAAACTGAGAAAACTCATGGCTTGAGGTAAAGACAATTGATTAAGTGAAGCAAAGCTGTGCACACAAGCAAAGCACAATAAGGAATTTATTCACTGCTTCACATGAGCAGACAAATGTTTCTCCATCGCCAGGAAAGTGGGGCCTCGGCATGTGTAACAGTTACTTGGAAAGACAAACACTATAATGACAATTGCTTCCCCCTCGCTGTCCTTTCCTTGAGCTTTAATGACTGAACATGAACCATATGATAGGGAATATCCCTTTGGTCAGTTGGGGTCAGCTGTCCCAGCTGTGTCCCCTCCCAGCTTCTTGCTCACCTCAAGCCCTACTTGCTAAGGGGGCAGACAGTGGCAAAAAGGGACAACCTCACTGCTGTGTGAGCACTGCTCAGTCGTACTCAAATTGCTCAGACTGCTCCGCAATAGTCAAGAAGCTCCTGCCTGCTCCAGCATAGGCTTTCTGTGGCCTGCAGTTTCCTTCTGGGCACACTCACCTGCTGCACATGGACCTCTGCAGGGGGGACAACCTGCTTCACTGTGATCTTCATCACGGGCTGCAGGGGAATCTCTGCTGCGGCACCTGGAGAACCTTGTCGCCATCCTTCTTCACTGACCCTGGCGTCTGCAGAATTGTTTCTCACAAATTTTCTCTTTCCTCCCTCCCAGCTCTTGCGCAGCATTTTTTACCCCCTTCTTAAATATGGTATCACAGAGGTGCTATCAACATTGTTGATAGGCTCAGCTTTGGCCAGCAGCAGGTCCATCTTGGAGCTGGCTGGAACTGGCTCTCTCTAACTCTGGGGCAGCCTCTGGGGTCTTCTCACAGAAGCCACCCCTGCAGCACCCACCCCACCCCCACTACTGAAACCTTGTCACATAAACCCAGTACAGCTGCACTATAAAGAGCATTCATTTTGAAGTGAGGACAGGGATCTTATCAATGCCTGTAAACACCTGAGGGGAGGGAGTGAAGAAGAGGGATCCAGGCTCTTCTCAGTAGTGCCCAGTAACAGAACAAGAGATGGAAAAAACATGACATTCCACTCGTTGAATATGAGGGAGGTTATGGCCTGGACATGGTTGCCCAGAGAGGTTGTGGAGATACCCAGATTCCAACTGGAAATGATCCTCAGCAACCAGCTGCAGCTGACCCTTCTTGGAGCAGAGTATTTAGAGTAGATGATGAGACTAGAAGGTCCCTTCCAATCCCAACTGTTTTGTGAATCTGTGGTTCAGTAATGTCTGGCAGTGTTTCTGAGAACTTTTCTGTGTTATCCCCAAATCAGTTGGAGCAGAGCCTTCTTCTGAGGATGAGCTTGTTCACTCTGAAACCCTGAGGACTGAGTGAACCAGGGATTACAAATGCCAGCAAATCCTCAACACACAGCAGTGTCCACTACCCCTGCCTCTACTGTGCAGCCCAGGGGTTTGGGTCAGAAGGCACTTCTGAAGGTCTCTAGCACCATGGCCTGTTCTGAGCAGAGAAACTTTACAGTTAGATCAGATTGGTCAATGCTTTCTCCTGACCCAGCAGCTGATCCACTATCATTGTCTTTATTTTCCCCCTTAAACTCATTAGAAATTCAAGTTTTGAACACCAATGTCGTGTGACTCAGTGCTGGTCCACTCTCATCATGGGTTTGGGTTTTTTTTTCTTTCCTTACCCTCATTTGAAATTTCCCTCACTGCTTCTTGTCCTTGTGATCTTGTGTCCTTTCCTTCCCTTCATGATGCTCACCCAGATCATCACATCTGCTCAGACCAACAATAATCACAACCTACTCTTCAAGCACAACCTCACTGGGATCCTCTAGGGCCATGCAGGCAGGCCTTTGGAAGAAGAGCCCAAGCTTCTGGCAATGCACTGGGAAGATCCCATTTTATTATAGACCTCTCATGACAGAGGCAGCTCTGACCCAGCGTTAAACAAACCTTTAGACTGGCTCCAGGATGCAGAGCAGATTCATTTCTCAGTAGAAGTGAGTTGAACCTAAACATTTCTGTAGGAACAAAATAACCACAGCTTACCAGAAAATGATGATGGTACCAATACAACAGGGATAATAATAATGGCAATGGTAATGATACTGTTGGACATTCTAACGCTGATAATGATAAGAATAAAAAAGAAAAAAAGTACAGGCTTGGAATGAGATGCCCCAGGAGTCATTTGTGCAGAAAGGAGGGAAATTTATCACTAGTGAGAAACATCCCTGAAACCACCTTCCTGATGGCATCCTTGAGCTCCTGGTTCCTCATGCTGTAAATGAGGGGGTTCACTGCTGGAGGCACCACTGAGTACAGAACAGCCATCAGGAGCTCCAAGGGTAGGGAGGCAAAGGAGGGGGGTTTGAGGCTAGCAGCCACGGCAGTGCTGGTAAACAGGGAGAACACGGCCAGGTGAGGGAGGCACGTGGAAAAGACTTTGTGCCTCCCATGCTCTGAGGGGGTCCTCAGCACAGCCCTGAAGATCTGCACATACGACAGTACAATGAAAATAAAACACCCAGATGCTAAACAGACACCAACCAGCACAACCCCAACTTCCCTGAGGTAGGCATCTGAGCAGGAGAGCTTGAGGATCTGGGGAACTTCACAGAAGAACTGGTTGATGGCATTGCCTTGGCAGAGGGGTAGTGAAAATGTATTGGCAGTGTGCAGCAGACCGTGGAGAAACCCACTGCCCCAGGCAGCCGCTGCCATATTGGCACAAGCTCTGCTGCCCAGGAGGGTCCCGTAGTGCAGGGGTTTGCAGATGGCCACGTAGCGGTCATAGGCCATGACAGTGAGAAGAGAAAACTCTGCTGTAATCAGGAAGGAAAACAGAAATACTTGGGCAGCACATCCTGCGTAGGAAATTGTTCTGGTGTCCCAGAGGGAAGTGGCCATTGATTTGGGGACAGTGGTGGAGATGGAGGCCAGGTGGGGGGGGGGGGGGGGAGGCAGTTGCCCGGGGCCCAGGAAGAGCCAGAAGTGCAAGAGTTGCAGTTCCCGCGTGTCTGCAAATGCCAGGAAGAGGAACTCCATGATGGAGCTGGTGTTGGACATTTTCTTCCTTGGGGCAAGGGGACCTGTGCAAGGAAGAAAGCTCACTGAGAAGTGACAACAGACTTCTTTCAGCAAATCTCTATGCATCATTCAAGGCTCCCCTGCTCTGTCCCTGTTCCTCCCCAAACACATATTACAGCCCTCCTTGCTCCTCTCTCTGGCTGGAGCTCGTGTTGCACAGCCTGAGTGTGTTTCTAGGACCAGTGGCCTCTGCCTGTGGGCTCCAGAGGATTCAGCCCTTCTCTGCAGCAGAGGGTATGAGGGGAAGCTGTGAAATCAATCATTTACGTCAGATAGAATGCCCTTGTCATGGAGAAGGTCTGTTCAGCATCTTCCAGCAGGATAAGCCCAGAGAGACTGTTGGCTGTCCTAAAACTGTTGTGACCAGAGAGAGCCAGCTCACGCCCCAGCCCCCAGCACTGTATGGCCCAGAGCCCGACTGGTTAGGGCGGGCTGGGGCACTTTTCTTCCATGGACATATCTAGAGGGCATGACCCCAATGATTCAGTATGTGATCTGCAGCTGAAACCCTCTTCACCAGAAGGTTTGAGGGCAAGAACAAAGGCAGCACAGGCAGGAGGGAAAACATGGAGAAATGCCCCAATGCTTCTGCTGAAGGAGGCAGAACAGGGAGGGAGAGAGACAGGTCCTGGGGGGTTTCAACTCATCAGGGGTCGGAATGCCAAGGGGGTGACACAGCCAGAGAGCCCAAGGCCTTGGGGGCAGAAGCTATGCTGCGTGGGAGAGGAGACAAGGGAAAGTGCCTGTACTGGAGGGAGTGGCAGGGAGGTGCCCAAATCACCCTTCCCACAACGTTTCTGGAAAAGGCTCCCTGTCCCTCCCTGCCCATGTCTCTGCTTCCTGGAGCTGTCCCTGCCAGGAGCTGTTTCTCTGTCCCTGCATCTGCTCCCTGTGTCAGTGCTCACAGACCCCATCCCACCCACTGTGCTCTCAGCTCTGCCCTGAAGATGCCTCCTGGCAGCACAGCGTTGCCTAAGGATGGCTTGGTGTTTGGAGGTCCTAAAGAACAGCTTGGCTAAACCCCGAGGATGATGTTGGTGCTGATCTGTAGGCTGAAGAGGGTGAAAGGCTTTTATGAGTTCCTTGCTGACCTCTTGATCTCTCAGTGCAATGCTCTAGGAGTTTCAGGCTCTTGTACCAACCTGACAAGTCCATGGTAATCTGGGGAATAAGTGGGAAACTGAAACCACTGCCTCCAGAAGGTGCCTTTGCTTCAGGTAGTCCCTGCTTTGATCTTCCCCTTGAAACATTGCCCAGAAATGTCCTGGGGGTGATGTGGAGCTGTGAGCAGCCCAGACCCACGCAGCACCCTCTCAACAGTGGAAGGACCCTGCTCTTCTGGGGGTCACTCCTTCTATTCACAGCTTCTCCCTGCAGAGCTGTGGGGAGCTCCCTGGGCAAGCTGCAGAGACCCTGCTCTGGCACACAGCCCCCTGGGGTGCAGGGACTCTGCTCTGAAGAGCAGCCCCGGGCACCCAGGCTCCACAGCCATGCAGCCAAGCCCAGGAGAAGGAGCTGTGATGCCTCTGTGGGTGCAGCAGGGAAGGCTTGCTCACCTTTCTCCACACTAAGGAAACCCTGAGCGCCATCCTGTCAGACCCCATCTGCCCTGGGATGGGCCAGCACTAGGAGACCCCTCCAGGAAACTCATGTACATTGTCCTGCAGCCACAGACTTACCGTGTTAAGGACTTTGAAGATTTCTCCTAGAGTGAGTGCTCAGCATCCTCCCACTCCTCACTGCCTGCAACATCTCTCTTACCTCTCTCCTCTCCCCTCAGTGCCCGCCATCAGTGCCCTCAGCCCTGCTGCGCTTTGCAGAGGATCTGCTGCTGGGAAGCTCTTTCTCTGTCCCCTTATGGGCTCCCTCAAGGTGTCCCTGGGGCTCCAGGGCTGACAGAGCCTGAAAGGCAGCAGGATCATCCCTGGGGAATGTATGCTGGAGTCATCAAAAAAAATCACTAATCTCTAAACATTGAGAGGGACTGATTCCTGCAGCAGAAATTGTCCTACCAGAGCAGTTGCCTGTGAGAGGTCTAAATCACAGAATCACAGAATGACAGGGGTTGGAAGGGACCTCGGGAGATCATCTAGTCCAACTCTCCTTCTAAAGCAGGTTCACCTAGAGCGGGTTGCACAGGACATTATGCAGGAGGGATTTGAATATCTCCAAAGAAGGGGACTCCACAGCCCTCCTGGGCAGCCCGTTCCAGTGTTCTATCACCCTCAAAGTAAAGAAGTTCTTCCTCATATTCCCCTCTGGACACCACCCCTCCTGTCCCAGAACAGAAAGGGTCAGGGAGGGGTTGGCTTCCCCTGTGCTGGGCAGTGGTTCAGCTGAGGCAATACAGACACCTCATACCCAGCTGGAAGCAGCAGGATTCAGCTCCCCGCCATGCACCCCCCACGAGCTGGGATTCCTCTTGCTTCAGTTCAGGGGTGCCCCAAATTGTTGCCTGCAGGTGAGCCCCTGCTCTGAGCCCCTGGTCTTTTTTCTGTGGGCACTCGCTCACCCACAGATACTTGGTGATGACTGAGGGGCCAGGATGCTCCAACCCATGTGCAAGTGTTTTCAAGCTCTGATGGAAAACTCGCTGAGAATATTCACATCCTTCCTGAGCATCAGCTGAGGTCCAGAGGGGGAAGGGGGATTCCCTTGGTCATCCTAAATGGCACCAGTCCTCTATGTTTAGGGCATCTGACTGCACCTTCTCAAATACCTCTTTACAATGAGGGTGGTGAAACACTGGAAGGGGCTGTCCAGAGAGGTAGTGGAGGCCCCATCCCTGGAAACATTCAAGACCACGTTGGATGGGGCTCTGAGCAACCTGATCTGGTTAAAGGTGTCCCTGCTCACTGCAGGGGGGTTGGATGACCTCTAGGGGTCCCTTCCAACCCAAAACATTCCATGATTCTATGATTCTATGATTCTATGAAATAGATGTCTGGACCTGAAAGAACTCTTAAGCTGACCAAACCAAGGAATGCACCAGAAAGAGGCCTGGCTCTGTCTCTAGCCACTGCATTTACTGGAGCACCAGTCACTGCAAAGCCACCCCGTCTCTAATACAGCCTCATCTGCTGACTTCCTCCTGTAGCTCCTCCACCCGCTGCCTGAGGGACTCCACCAAAATACTTCAACATAGGCACATCCCTGCACTGAAGACATCTTCTTCATTTCAGGGGTCTCATTTGAATTGCATTTTTAGAAAGCCTCCAGAGTCATGCCAATGTCATGCCAGGCCCCGTCAGTTCCAAATACAATGCCACTCAACGGGAAAATGCAGCACAGGGCCTCCAGAAGAGCCATGACCCTTGGAGCTGGTGTGGAGCAGACACCCAGGGCCTCCTAAAGGGGTCTGGTGCCTGTGTGCCATCGCCTGAACACCAACACCATGGCATAGGTGCAAAGTCTATCCCTTGATGGTGCCGGAGGACTGGGGCCCCAACTCTGTACCTGGGTTCTGGTTTCAGCTGGGATTATGAGAATGATGTTGATAACACACTGATGGTTTTGTTGTTGCTAAGTCATGCTTAGAGGAAGCACTAGGACTTTTCAGCCTCCCCTGCTCGGCCAGAGGCACGGAAGCTAGGAGGGGCCACAGCAGGACAGCTGACCCCAACTGGCCAAAGGGCTATTCCAGACCATATAACGTCCTGCTGAGGATATAAACGGGGGTGTTGGCCAGGGGGAAGGGATTGCTGCTCAGGGACTGGTTGGGCATTGGTCAGCAATTGCACGGTGCATCACTTCATTATTATTTTCTCTTCCTTTGCTGTCCTATTAAATTCTCTTTATTTCAATCCATGATTATTTTTTTTTTCCCAATTTTCTCCTCCATCCCATCATGGGGTAGGGGCAAGGAGAGTGAGCAAGTGGCTGCGTGGAACTAAGGTTCCTGACTGGGGTTAAACCAGGACACGACCCTTGACCGTTCTCTTCTCACCCACCTCATGATATGGAGAGTGAAGATGATGATAATGTCCACAGTGGGGATGGACCAAAGGCTGTCCATCCCCAAAGACTTTCTATGCAGCACCCTGCCCTCCCTGGAGTTTGTCTTGCAAGCCTCACAGCCCTGCGGAGTTTCTGCAGATTCACCAAACACCTCTCTGGACAAGGTGTCATTGCCAAGACGTGTTTCTCTGGCCTTGGAGAGTGCAGGGAAGTCTGTGGGCCCTTCATTTTCTTGTTACATGAACATCTGCCAAGCACTCCAGCACGTGAAGCAGGGTGGGTCTCTGTTACCGTGTTTCCCTGTAACAACACTGTGCTCAGCCCTGGTACCACAGCTGAGATGCTGCAGCCCAAGCGTGCACAGGCAGGAGGAGCTGGAGAACAGAGAGGAGGAGCTGGAGCACTGGCGTGGTTTGGGATGAAATGAGATGTAGTGGGACAGCTTGCTCACTTGGGTGCTGCAATGGAGGGATAGAAGCTCTGCAGAAGAGAGTGGCAGGGAAAGTGAGGATGGGGGCTGCCCCTAGTGTGAATGGGCAGCTCAGGTGTCTGGAGCTCTTCCAGGATGGTTAGCTTCTGTCACTGAGGATTCGAGGAGCCTGTAAGGGTGATATCATGTATGCAGTTACGAATCTGTCTGTGAGGGTGAGGAAGCAGGAAAAGTCTTCTGTCAGCAACCCAAGGAAGTCTACAGCCAGTTCCTGGGGGGACTAATTGCCCTGGCATTCACAACCCAGGCAAAACAAGGTGAAAACAGTCTGGAGGATCTTGGGATGACTTGTTAATACAGATGGCCAGTGGGCCAACAAGGGCCCTGGATGCTTGCCTGGATCCGGTACTGGCACACAAGGAAGAGCTGGTCAGGGATGTGACCATCGGGGTAGACAACTCCTCACACAGACACGTACACACCCACACTGGAAAAGTGAATAAAAGCTCAAGAGCAGAACTGATTTCAGGGCAATGCTGTCTGAGAGGAGTTGCCATTAAATGGTAACAGTTAGAAAGGAGAGAGAAAAGAGTGTTCTAAAACCTTCATGCCAGAATATAATCCTGAGAAATTATAACTCTCTTGTCAAGGAAGAATGAATGAAAGGGATACCATTAAAGAAATAAAGTTTCAGGGGAAAAAGGAGAGTTTATGACATTTGGAAGAAGGGGCAGGCAACTCAGGAGGACTACACGGATGTTGTGAGGTTATGTGGGGAGAAAAATTAGAAGGGGCAAAGCCCATCACCTACTTAATCTGGCTACTGCTGTAAAAGGTGCTAAGAAATGTCTCCATAAAAACACAGCAACAAAAGGAGGGCTAAGGAGACTCTCCAACCTTGTTTGGATGCCGGGGGAAACATAATGACAAAGGACGAGGGAAAGGCTGAGGTACTTAATGCCTTCTCTGCGTCAGTCTTTAAGAGTAAGACTGGCCCCTGAGCTGGCAGACAGGGATGGGGAGCAGAAGGAAGCCCCCATAATCTAAGACAAAATGGTTAATGACCTCCTACACCACTTAGAGACACACAAGTCTATGGGGCCAGGTACTGAAGTGCACCCAAAGGTACTGAGGGTACTGAGGCAGAAGTGCTCACCAAACCACTTTCCATCCTTCATCAGCAGTCCTGGATAACTGGGGAGGTCCCGGTTGACTGGAGGTTGGCAAATGTGACTCCCATCTAGAGAAAGGGCCAGAAGGAGGATCCAAGGAACTACGGGCCTGTCAGTTTGACCTTGGTGCTGGGGAAGGTTATGGAGCAGATCACCTTGAGTGCCATCGCACGGCACATTTCAGGACAATGAGGTGATCAGGTCCCGTCAGCGTGGGTTTATGATAGACAGGTCCTGCTTGACTAACCTGATCTCCTTCTATGACAAGGTGACCCACTTAGTGGATGAGGGAAAGGCTGTAGTTGTAGTCTACCTGGACTTTAATAAAGGCTTTGAAACTGTTTTCCACAGCATTCTCCTGGAGAAAATGGCTGCTCATGGACTGGATGGGCATACTCTTTGATGGGTAAAAAACCTGTCTGGATGGCTGGGCCCCAAAGAGTTGTGGTGAATGGAGTTCAATCCAGTTGGCGGCCGGTCATAAGGTTTGTCCTTGAGGATGGGGTGTCATGCCTTGTATTGCAAATACAGATTCAACTGGCATTGTCCAGAGAGGATTCCACAGACACAGACTGCTACCCTGCAGATGTCTGCATTTTGGGAAATTAATACTTTTTTGTAGCTACTGGTAATCTTAGGGAAACCAAGCAAACACCTGAAGTATTATTTAAGGATTCTTGACTAAAGCCCCACCCAGTTTGCATCTCAAGCAATGGGATGCCAGAAACCCAGCCACCAGGAGGATGGTTTGGGCACTTTCCCGGGATCTAGGGAACTGAAGCGTGCTCTCCTCTCCCTGACACCCTGCCCTCCTCAGTGAGCTGTGTGCCAGCTAGGTCTGAACTCACAGCTGTGTCAGCTAACCCATGTCTGACTGCTGTTGTCCTGACAGCTTCCATATGAGTTCAAAAGATTTTAATTCACACTACCTCCACTTTCCCTCTGACACTGGCCATTGCATATCTATGTATTGAATCTGCTTTGCCACTTTGAAACTGTCCCTCTGAAAAACTGGCCCAGTGTGTTTGCTTGTTTGTCTGTTTGCTTTTGTTTGTGTTAACCCAAATGAACATGGAGCACTGAAGTGAGTTTCCACAATATCTGAGAATGTCTGCTCCAAGAGGGCAAATGTCTCAGCCTGCAAGTGCAAATGGGTGAAGATGTGTTGCTTCAGGGAATATTTGGTATGCATACAATACAAAAAGGTAGGGAAGGTGAATAAGCATGAAAGAAAAAGGAAATCTTCCCATCCAGTGGAGCTCTGCAGAAGGAGGATGGAGCCACAGATAACATGAGGTGATATAACTGGGATGAGCACGTAGAGAGGATTTTTATAGGGAAGGCTGTGCAAAGAAGTACCCTGATTTCACCCGGGTAAACAAGAGACTTGGTGGTGGGCTGAAGCAATGGAGAGAACTGTCTTGGGGTGAAAGAATGAGAGACAGTGGGAGAGATTTGGGCTGCAGAGCTTTGAAGTAGTTCTTTCCAGTTCTGAGCAGGCTGAGCTTTGGAGACCAGGAAAAGTAAAGAAGCTCCCAAGGATGTTTTGGAATTAATGGTACTATCATTAATAACAGCAACAGGACAGTGCTGTAAAGGAACTCCTTATTCTTCATGATGAGGAACTAAAGATCTTTCATTTCCTTCCTGACAGGTATTCTTACTTGTCAAAGTAGGTATAATTTGTCAGTAGTTAGCCTCTGGCATGAAGTCCTTACAACAGTGATTTTTCTCTCACTGCTATCTCTTTGTTATAATTTAAAGATTACACCTCTTAGACAGCACTGCCCCCAAGCCGTGCCTGCTTTATATATTTTCTCCCTGGTTTCAGTAAGCTGTGGAGAGGTGGAATAGGGTAGTTGTTTCTTTTTAAGCCAAAGAGTGCCGAGGTACAGATCCTAGATTTCCAAAAACGCACAAAGGAAGGCAAAATATTCATGTGATGTCATGACTGGAATCCCTGGCACGACACTGTTACCTGCATTTCCAGTCTCTGAAGTCCTAGCTGTGCAGCAGAGAACCTGGAAGCTCTGAGCTCCCTTCGTCGGCCCTGCATTTCAGCATGTAAAATGGAACTAACCTAGTAAAACAATTGGTTTTGATTGTCTTCACAGCCTAAAGCACCACATGGGTAAGGAGACTGGTCAGGAAATGTAAAGAGGAATCAAAGGTAGGGCTAGAGATTTCCTGAGCACAGGACAATTCCACCCTGAAATGTCCCATAAGCCTCTGTTGTAGACACCCTCACCTCTAGCTGAATCTCTTCTCCTGGGGCACGCTGGTGAGCTGAAAACCTCCAAAGAAGGAGAGTCTCTGGGTGTCCTGCTGCAGAGCAGCACCAGTTCCCTAGTCAGTTTTTCCTGATGTTCAGTGTGAAGGTCCCGGGAGGATGCTTGTGCCTCTTGCCTCTGCCATACCATCTGCCACTGCAGAAGGGCTTGCCTCCACCATCAGCGCTGCAGGGAGGTGCTGCCTGCTTTTAGACTTCCCTGTGCCTCCCCTTCAGGATGCTAAAGACGCCCAATTCCCTCAGCTTCTTCACACAGCTCCTGTGCTTTAGGCCCCTAATCCCACCATGACAGACCTCCTCTGGACTGTCTCCAGGTTCTCCATCCTACTTCCAAATTGAGAAACCCACAGGCTCATATGACACCCATCATAACTCCTCAGTTTCTCCTCAGGACTCCTCAGCCAGTCACATCACAGCCTGCTCCAGTGCACCAGGCTTCTTCTGCCCCTGGTGCAGACCTTGTCCCCTTTGCCTTGTAAAACTTCAGGAGAATTTTTTTTTTTGCCAAATCCATGTGTGTCAAAGTCCCTCTGGACTGTAACTCCAACATGTCAGCATTTAAGGTTTGTGGGCTGCTGCCTCAAACAAGTGAAGAATATGGAGAATTGCAGGACACTATAGATAATGGAAGAGAATTATGCACTTAACGGAGTTGCTACCTAGGGTAGAAAATACCACAGCAACCATCTCAGAAATACCATAAAAGGGTACAAAACAAGAAATGCATGGCCAATGGGGAATGGACTGACAGGGCAGAGTGTTCTTTTTGAGGGTATTAGGATAGTAAAAGAGAAGAGCTTGGGCAGGGGGCACCAAAATGGAAGCAATGGAAGTGATCAGGGCTGCCTGTGGGCACCTGTGAATTACTTCTGTGGTCAAGGAGAACCTGAGTGCTTTCCCTAATGTAAAAAGCATGAAAGGGAAGGAAGGATGGTGTCATTCAGCCTGGAAGGAACCTCCAGACATATAACAACCTACCTCTTACTCAAAGCAGCGGCAGACCGTACTACTCATGCCTTTATCCAAATTAATCTTGGTCACTTTCTGGGACAGAGCCAGCACGTGCTCCTGGGAAACAGCTTCCAGTATTTTACTTTCTTCATGCTGGAAAAGTTTCCCTCTATAGCTAGCCTTACAATCTTGTTTCATCTCATTGCCTCTTGTCCTGGTGTCTTGTACCATGGACATGAGCCTGTCCCATTCTTCCAGGGAACTGTGTAAAATTTCTACAGGTCATCCCCCCGAAGATCTTCTCTTTTCCCAGCTGATCAAGCCCAAATCTCTAAGCTTCTTCTCACAGTACAAGTTTTCAAGCCCTGATCACCTTGGTGGTCCTCCACTGAACTGGATCCAGGTTTTCAAGGACTCTTTGGCATTGTGGAGTTTCAAAGCCTGGGAAATATTCTGGATATAGTGTAAAAAGTGCTGAGCAGAGTGGGATAATCTCTTCCCCTGGCTGTGCTTCTGCTCATGGAGCCCAGGATGCTGTTGGCTTGCTTTGCTGATGGCTCGTGTTTTGCCTAATGAAACTCAAGGACCACCAGAGCCTTTCCCATAGAGCTGCTACCCACCTAGGCAGTCCCTCGTATCTATCACTGCAGGGGCTTCATCAACCTCAAGCTCAGGACTTACTGGATATCATGAGGTTCCTATTGGCCCATCCCTCCAGCCTGTATACGTCCCTTGGGACGGAAGCCTTGCCCTCCATTGTAGTGTCTGCTCTCCTCAATCGAGCGTCTTCTACAAAAATGATGAAAAACCACCCTCTCATCTCCTCTAGGTCATTAAAACCACCTTTACTGGGGCAGGTTGCAGGAGCTACAGGCCTCCAGGGAGAACACCAGGCAGATGAACCACGTTCTTCTGAGCCTGACCATCCAGCTGTTTTTTTACCCATCTGCTTATTCACCAATGTAGATCATAATATCCTGTCTTGAACACAAAAATATTGGGGGGGTGTGGGGGGGTGGTACAGAAAGCTTTGCTGACTTTCAGTTAAAAGACAGCCACTGCTTCTCCATGTCCAGCAATCCTGTCCTTTCCTCATAGAAAGCAAAGACGATGGCCAAACACCATCTCCTCTGGGTAAATCCAGTCACCTTCCCTTTCAGACACCCAGAAATGGGGCCCAAGTACACAGTCTCTGGGGCAGAGCCCTTAGTTCCCCTGTTCATCATTTGGGCATTTTTGAAAGGTGCATGAGATATTTGGGTGCTTCCAGTCACCAGGGAGTTGCCCCACTCTCCATGGCCTTCAAGGGATGATGGAGAGTGGCCTCACTGTCACAGCATCCTGCTCTCTTATCTCCCTAGGATGCCACCCCTCCTGGTGAGGATCACTCATGTGACCCCTGACTTTATTCTCAGCTACTGCTGGTTGTTTTCCTCCAGAGTCCTGCCTCAAGGTAGAAAAGCCCTGGAGTCCTTCCTGCTGAAGGCTGAGGCAAAGAGGACATGGAGAATCTCAGACCTATCTACAGCTGTTCTTGCTAAATTCAGCAGTGGCCTCACAGCATCTTCTGTGTTTCTTCCTTAACTGTTCCCAAAGTGGTAAAGAATCATTACGGCGTCCCTGAGTTGCCCTTCAAGTTCAAACTGCATTTCAGTTTGGATTGGAGGATGCTGTCCTTGAAGACCAGCTGTACTGAGCTCTGCCACCATGCCTTGGCAGTTGATTCCATCACTGTCACCCCAGTGCCTCCAACACTAATAGCTCCAGACTATCCTCTCTGTGCCCCTTGCTGAGACCATTGTGGCACATTTGGGCTACAGCACCCCAGATGTGGCACCAGGCAAGATCCTTCCTGCCATAAGGAATCCTGGTACCATGTGTCCAAGACCTTGTGTGTGCAAAAGCTTTGCTTCAAAGCAGAGACATGGCATGGACAGAGGCAATCTGAATGTCTTTCTAGTCCTTGGACTACAAGCCAGAATGAAAAGCCTGAACTCACTAAACTGAAAACATTCCCCCAGCTTGGAGAAAGTAGCTCCTTCCCTGTGTCATGCCTGGTGTCCTCTAATGATGGGGGAAGAAAAGGTGATTCTCATGCCCAGCGGTTTTTCTGATAGAAGACATTTCACTGCTGGGAAGAAGTGTCTCTGCCCAGCTGAGGGAGAGACCATCAGTGATTACTTCAGCCCTGGGCTGGTGTTCTGCTGATGAGCTGGGATGGGCTCCTGGGATGCAGGGAGCTTATGGCACCATGGGAGTGCAGAAAGCAGAAAGACAGCTCTGTCCAGGAGCAGCTCCTCTGCAAAGGTGAAGGGGAGATGAGGAGGAAGACAGAGATTAAAGGCAGTCTGCAGTGGAAGGAATCTTCACAGCCTTTAACACCGTAAGTCTCTGGCCCAGGGCAATGCACAGGAGTTCCTGGAGGGATCTCCTCAAGCTGCGCATCCCATGCTTGGTGTGGAGGAGAAGGATGAGTTCCAGAGCAGGGATTCCCTGCCACATCATCAGAGGGATAGGGTACGACAGCTTGTTTCTCCTAGGGAGGGCTGAAGGATGTGAAGCTGGATGTGCAGTAGTCAGGGGTGCCCAGGGCTGTCCTTCCCAGCAGGGTCCCTGCACCTCAAGGGGCTGTGTGCCGGGGCAGGGACTCTGCTGCCTGCCAGGGTCAGCACTCAGCCTGCCTGGGGAGCTCCCCACGGCACTGTGGGGAGAAGCTGAGTGCACAAGGAGTGACCGCCCGCATGGCAGGATGCCTCTGCTATTGAGAGTGTGCTGCATGGGTCAGGGCTGCTCTCAGCTCCACATCACCCCAGGACATTTGCAGAGAGTCCTTTTGCAGACAAAAAGTAAGGCCGTATTTGCCTGAAAGAGGAGCAGTCTGTGCTTTGACTTTTCTCCTCTTGGTCATCTGGGTGGGCAGTGGGAGATGGGAACTTTGTTCACCACTCCAGAGAAGGCAGAGAGACCCCAGTTCTTGTTGGGACATGTCTAAGATGCTCCTTAGCCCCTGCACACACAGAAATGCTCCTGGGCAGTGCCCTGCTGCGGGAGGTGTCTGCAGAGCAGAGGTGAGCACACAGCGGGTGGGCTGGAGTCTGTGAGCACTGACACAGGGAGGAGATGTGGGGACAGAGAAACAGCTCCTGGCAGGGACAGCTCCAGGCAGCAGAGACATGGGCACGGAGGGACAGGAAGCTTTTTCCAGAAATGCTGTGGGAACGGTGACTTGGGCACCTCCCTGCCATCCCTTGCAGTTCAGACAGCTTCCGCAGAGCAAGGCCGTAGTCTCCTCTCCAGCACAGCCTCATCCCCAAGGCCACAGGGTCCAGGGCATGAGTCAACTCCTCGGCAGCAGAACCTCCAGTCTAGAAGAAGTGCCTGCGTCCTACCATTGATATACAACAAACAGGCTAAAAATGAGTGCCCTACATTGCTGCTGTCTGTGAGGTGCAGAGCACAGCTGGGTAAGGAGAAGGCTTCTCTGCATGCCCATCAGCCTTTCACTTCTTGCTTCATCCTCTTGGAGCATAGCTGTGTTCTTCTTTGTTTCATCATCTGTCTGTCATACTCTTGCTCTCAGGGTGAGGGTGCAGGTTAGTTTCTATTCTGACTCCGGTGCCTCAAAGAAACTGCATGTCTAAGCTGTGTTTTGACTATTCCAGCAGAATGTCATTCACTTATTAGGGTTGGGGAATGAGCCGGCTCATTTCTCATTCAGCTCAGGGAGGGAGATTTCTATGAGACATGGCATGGGCATTTCTTCTGATAAGTCATTCCTAACTTAACACTGTCTTTTCCTCCTTGGACAGGTCCCCACACCCAGAGGAAGAAAATGTCCAACAGCAGCTCCATCACTGAGTTCCTCCTGCTAGCATTTGCAGACACACGGGAGCTGCAGCTCTTGCACTTCGGGCTCTTCCTGGGCATCTACCTGGCTGCCCTCCTGGGCAATGGCCTCATCATCGCCGCCATAGCCTGCGACCACCGCCTCCACACCCCCATGTACTTCTTCCTCCTCAACCTCTCCCTCCTCGACCTGGGATCCATTTCCACCACTGTCCCCAAATCCATGGCGAATTCCCTGTGGGACACCAGGGCCATCTCCTATGCAGGATGTGCTGCCCAAGTCTTTCTGTTTGTCTTTTTCATTTCAGCAGAGTTTTATCTTCTCACTGTCATGGCCTATGACCGCTATGTGGCCATCTGCAAACCCCTGCACTACGGGACCCTCCTGGGCAGCAGAGCTTGTGCCCACATGGCAGCAGCTGCCTGGGGCAGTGTTTTTCCCTATGCTGTGCTGCACACAGCCAATACATTTTCACTCCCACTCTGCAAAGGCAATGCTGTGGACCAGTTCTTCTGTGAAGTTCCCCAGATCCTCAAGCTTTCCTGCTCAAATGCCTACCTCAGGGAAATTTGCCTTCTTGCGGTCAGTGCTTGTTTAGCACTTAGCTGTTTTGTTTTCATTGTGCTGTCCTATGTGCAGATCTTCAGGGCTGTGCTGAGGATCCCCTCTCAGCAGGGACAGCACAAAGCCTTTTCCACGTGCCTCCCTCACCTGGCCGTGTTCTCTCTATTTATAAGTACTTTAATATTTGTCTACCTGCATCCCCCCTCCATCTCATTCCCATCCCTGGATCTGGTGGTGTCAGTTCTGTACTCAGTGGTGCCCCCAGCATTGAACCCTCTCATTTATAGCATGAGGAACAAGGAGATCAAGGAGGCCCTGAAGAAACTGTTTGAACACATACAGTTTCAACATCATTAAGTATCCCTCATCTTTATATGACTTCCAGGGTAGCTCAGGAAAATTCAGGACTGTCTTGTGTTCTTTATTTTATATTTGTTTTTATATGTGTGACAATATTAATTGCAATTAAATAGTATTATTCATCCCACTTCTTGGCATTCAACATGTGGGTTTTTTTTCTGAGGAACTACCCTAATATATCTAAGGAAGCTGTCTCCTTGCATAAATAAAGAGTCCAGCAGAAAATAATTTGTTTGAGCTCCCATCTCTTCAAAACCTTTCTGGAGTTGAGGACACAGCTCCAGAATGCAGAAGGTGTTAAGGAGCCGAAAGTCCAGATGCCACATGGAGGAGCAGCCTTGTAGCCCTCAGAGCTGTCTCCACTGCCTGGTGGGGCACTCCCACCTTCAAGTCAGGGCTGCCATGAGCCATGGCCATGGACCGCATGAGGATGTGATCTTTTCAGTGCTGGTCCTCTCCTCACTTCCACATGGTCCTGCTGTGTCCTTAGGTTTGTATAAGCTGTAAGGTCTCCTGCAACTTTAGGTCGTCCTATTTTCTCCATGGTGGCATCCCAGTCATTGCAGGCAGGACAGAACAGGCCGTCCTCACAGCCTGCAAAAGCTGTGCATTGCAACAGGATGCCAAATGAGAGTGACATGTGCAGAAAGTGACAGCATGAGGGTGATGATATGCCAACATTCTTGAGGTCCCTTGCAAATCAAATAAATCTTGGTTGGTCGTGGCTTAGACAGGCATACTCTTTGCTGGGTAAAAAAACAGGCTGGATGGCCAGACCCAAAGAGTTGTGGTGAATGGAGTTGAATCCTGCTGGAAGCCACCATGAGTGGTGTTCCCCAGGGCTCAGTACTGGGCCCAGTTCTGTTTAATATCTTTATCGATGACCTGGATGAGGGGTTTGAGTGCATCCTCAGTGACTTTGCAGACAACACCAAGTTGGGTGGGCGTGTTGATCTGTTTGAGGGAAGGAAGGCTCTACAAGGATCTGGACAGGCTGAATTAATGGTCCAAGATCAATTGTTAAACCACGACAGTATGAGATTCAACAAGGCTCAGTGCCAGGTCCTGCACTTGGGTCACAACAAGCCCATGCTACAAGCTTGGGGAAGAGTGGCTGGAAAGCTGCCCAGCGGAAAAGGACCTGGGGTGTTGGTGAACAGCCAGCTGACTATGAGCCAGCAGTGTGCCCAGGTGGCCAAGAGGGCAAACAGCATCCTGGCTTGTATCAGGAATAGTGCGGCCAGCAGGACTAGGAAAGTGCTCGCCCCCCTGTACTCGTCACAGATGAGGCCGGACCCGCTTTCAGTTTTGGGCCACTCACTGCAAGAAAGATGTTGAGGTGCTGTATCATGCTCAGAGAAGAGCAATGAAGCTGGTGAAGGGTCTAGAGCACAAATCTTACCAGGAGTGGCTGATGAAATGGGTTGTTCAGCCTGGAGAAGAGGAGGCTGAGGGGAGACCTCTACAACTACCTGAAAGGAGGTTGTAGCAAGGTGGGGGTCAGTCTCTTCTCCCAAGTAACAAGCAATAGGACAAGAGAAAAAGGCCTCAAGTTGTTTCAGGAGAGGTTTATGTCAGATACTAGGAAAAATTTCTTTACTGAACGGGTTGTCAAGCACTGGAAGGGGCTGCCCAGGGAAGTGGTTGAGTCCCCGTCCCTGGAGGTATTTAAAAGCCCTGCAGATGCGGTGCTTAGGGTCATGGTTTAGTGGTGGGTTTGGAAGTGTCAGGTTTAGAGTTGGACTTGATGCTCTTAAGGGTCTTTTCCTACCTGAATGATTCTATGATCATTTCAGAAGCATCTCTTCTAGAGAGCCACTGCAATTTTCTTCCAATTTCCCTTTAAATCTTTCCTTGACTCTTCTGCCTACAGCAACACAACCTGTCCATTACTTGTCACACTGAGATTAAGACACTCAGATCAGTTCCCGATGTTTGGAGTCATGGAAAAATCCATTTGAGTGTAAGGGAAAACAGAATCAGCAACAAAGTTGTTGGGCAACCAAATAGGGAAAGAGAGGAAAGAGGAAAGAAGGGGCTGTCTGAGTGTGAACCGGTTGTTAGTCAGTGTGCTTCTCTGATGGAGCCCTGCAGTTTGTCACTACCCTCTGTTTCCTTGGAGCCTATTTCCAGCTGCCTTCTACGTGGGTGCACGCTCTCTCTGTTCTTAGTGAGCATGTGCGAATGGCAGTGAACTTCAAGCTGGACTCACTAAGGTAAGTAGGATGTGAGGTCTGTGTTCCAGCAACCGGAGCAGGGCTGCAAACATCCTGGACTCTAGTTCCTGGGTGCATGCAGTGGGGAGACCCTGAGAATCTGGGTCCAGGTGCTGGACAGAATGAGTGCCTAAGGCAGAGCTGGGTCTTCTCCTAGAGAGCCTGATGGGCTGGCAAGGCTGAATTGTTTCCCCCTTTCCACTGGCAGCACAAGACTCACAGGGTCCTGCTGACCATAGGGCTCAGCACTGCAAGAGCTGGTGCAGGGAGGAAAAGTCTTCTTCCATGTCATCAAGGAGGAGACTCCCAGTGCCTTGAAGAATGAGACTCCTCTCTCTTATGTTTAGATGAACAATTCTATGATCAAACAGAGGTCCCTTGTCCTATTTCAGATGCACCTGAGACAGTGAGAGAGGCCTTCACAATGTTGATGTTTTTAACACCAAACCCTCAGAACCTCTGCTTCCTCTTGAAATGGAAGGAGACAGTCCTTAGATAACAAAATCTAACCTCTTCAAAGCTCCCAGAGGGCTGCAATGGAGAAGCTAGATGTCAATTTGTCCCTCAGAGCTCCCCTTGCAAGTGCAGAAGAGGAAGCAGCTCGTCTCATCTACCTTTAGAAATCCAGTTCTGCCATACGTTGCGTCCTAAATCCAGTGGGCAAACCCAAGGAACATGAAGGAGAATTACCCTGACATTCAAAACCACCTATCCTTTAGGTGTCCAGCATGATAAAGACAAGGCGGCAAGCATGGAAGCCATTCCCCAGGAGCTGCTTTCACACTTTACGTCTCTTGACAGAAACTTTTAACATTTTTTTTTGTGCTTCTCCCATGGAATACTTCACAGAATGGATCTAGACTTCTGCAGGGATTAGGTCCCCAACCAGCCAGAGGCTCCAGGCAGGGCCATTCTCCCTGGTACACTTTTGGGTCCTTGAAATACCCTCTCCTGAGGCAGTCTATGCCAAGGATGCATGGAGCTTTTGGGTCATTCACAATGGGGGGCTTTTGCCACTCATTCCCGGTTAGGCTCACTTCAGCTTCCAATACAGTCAGCCGCTGGGATGCCCCTGTCACTCCAGAAATCCAGATGGGTTCTGCCCCTGTAGAGCTTGATGGCATTAGGGGACACTGTGCACCAGTGTCCACTAGAGCTTGATACTCCTGCGGATCTGATGTGCCAGGCCATCGAATCCACACAGTCCAGTAAACCCGGTTGTCTCTCCTCCACCTGCCTGAAGGCAGGGTCCCTCTAGTTCTGGTCACAGTTGCTCAAGGTTTGTGTATATGAGTCAGGGGTTCCTTCATCACAATCAGAAATAAGATCAGCCCTTCTACCATGTCTGGAAAAGCTCTATCCCAGCCGAAACCAGGACAACCTAGCATCTGGCCTTGTTGAACAATTGGTAGCAACCCATCAATCCATGCTATCCAGGTCCCTCTGTAGACCCATCCTCCCCTCGAGCAGATCAACACTTCCACCCAGCTTAGTGTCACCTGCAAACTTCTGAGGGCAAACCCAATCCCCTCGTCCAGGTCATTGATAAAGTTGTTAAACGGTACAGGCCCTGGTACTGAGCCCTGGGGAACACCACTTGTGACTGGCCACCAACTAGATTGAACTCCATTCACCACCACCCTTATGGCCCAGCCATCCAGCCAGTTTTTTACCCAGCAAAGAGTACACCCATCCAAGCCATGAGCAGCCAGTTTCTCCAGGAGAGTGCTGTGGGAAGCGGTTTCAAAGGCTTTACTAAATTCCAGGTAGACAACATCCACAGCCTTTCCCTCATCCACTAAGCAGATCCCCTTGTCATAGAAGGAGATCAGATTAGTCAAGCAGGATCTGCCTTTCATAAACCCATGTTGACTGGGCCTGATCTTCTGATTGTCCTGGACGTGCTGTGTGATGGCACTCAAGATGATCTCCTCCATTGACCATCCATGGCACAGAGGTCAGACTAACGGGCCTGTAGTTCTCCGGATCCTCCCTCCATCCCTTCTTGGAAATGGGTATCACATTTGCCAACTCCAGTCAAGTGGAACTTCCTCAAAGACATGCTGGAGAGGATGGCAGATGGCAAATGAAGATGAAATGAGGTGCCCACAAAGACACCAAACCCTGAGGGCTTTGCTGCCTATAGTGTCTCTGCTGCCCCTGAGCACCTGTGGTGGAGGTGAAGCTGATCTCCAGGAGGACAAGGTGCTGCTGAAAATGTCCTTGGCTTTGGACATGCTGTGACGCAGGAACGCTGTGAAACCATTGGATCCTTCCTTGATGGTTTCATCACGGGGCTGAGCAAAGCACTCTTGAAAGAAGAACCAATACAGTTTGGGAATAGCCAAATGATTGGAGACCCCAGTGGGATGGGCTTCCTATGCATGAACTGCTCTGCATCAGCTGAATGAATTTGGGTCATCACTGGTCTCACTGCAGCAGTGGGATTCAGTCGCTGGCCAACAGAAACCAAGTCTCTCTGAGATGTCCTCTGGATTTGCGCAGAGGCATTGAAAGTGCCTGCAATGCTGCCTGGGGTGTCTGCCTCTGAGCAGGAATGGCTGTCCCTGCCAGACACATGCAATGGCGCTGGAGACCACCGGCATCTCATGGAGCACTACAGGCCTGTGTGTGACTGTTGAGAGGCTGCCTGGAATTAGATTAGGCATTGTGGGAGTGTCCATGGGACAACTGCCATCACAGCAGATAGAGATCTAGGAAATAGAGATGATGGAGAAGAGGAAGAGAGGGACTCAGCTTCATTTGGTCAGCTGACTACCCCTGTAGGCTGCTGTGGACATAAAGAATAGGGAAGGGTTTAGTTCTCTTAAGTGTAACCATCTGCTGTCATTCCCATCTACCAAAGGACTTCCCCACCAGGCTCCAAGCTGCTGCCCCCCAATGCTGCCCTATCTCTCTGCAGTTCTCCGTTAGAGCTTGCAGTCACCTATACAAATCATGGACAAACTCTGGTATCACCTTGAAAGTCTCCAGGTGTTCCTCAGTCTCCATGAATTAGCATGGGAGCTGAGAGGAACAGCTCCCATGCAGGTGCCTACTTTGTGCACATGTGAACTGAGGTAAGAGGAATCCCACCTCCTGTGGGTTTGTGGCCTGCACGAGAGGGAGCTGAGTCCTCTACTAGCCCTAGGACTACAAACCCACATATGAGATGCCTTGATTGACTCATCTGCATCCTTTCCCTCAGCAGGAGTAAAGGAGATTGGTCACTGTCACTGTCTAGTGATGGGAAAAGGACAGGTGATTCTCATGCAAAAATCTCTTCTTCATAGGACAAATTACAGTGATGGGAAGAAGTGTGTCTCCGCAGCTGAGGGAGGGAACATTGGGGTGACTTCATGCTGTTTCACAGCAGGTTCCCCTGGAGCCCCAGGGAGACCTGGAGGGAGCCCCCAGGGGGCAGAGCAAGTGCTGCCTTGGGCTGGTCCTCTGCTGCTGGGCTGGGCTGGGCTCCTGGGATGGAGGGAGCTGATGGCAAGTGGGCAGCGCTGCCGAGAGACAGCTCTGCCCAGGAGCAGCTCCTCTGCAAAGCGCAGCAGGGCTGAGAGGAGAGAGGCAGTGAATGGTTAAAGGCAGTGTGGAGTGGGAGGATGCTGAGAGCTCACTGGGAGAGAAAACTTCGCAGCCCTCTATACGTTAAGTCTGTAACTGCAAAGCATTGAATCTGGGGTTCCTAGAGGCATCTCCTGGTTCTGGGTTCATCCCACAGCCTGTAGGATCTGGGAGGAGAATTCTCCGTTTCCCTAGCATAGAGGAGGAGGATGTGGTCTCGAGCAGGGCTTCCCAGCTGCACCATCAGTAGGATGGAGAATGATGGTTTCTTTGTCTTGAGGATGACTGTAGGGTACAAAGCCGGGTGTGCAGCCAGGGCTGCCCAGGGCTGTCCTTCTAAGGAGGGTCCCTGCATCCCTGGGGATCACCCTGGGACATTTCCAAGGTGACCTTTCAATAAGATGGTCAAAGTGGGCATTACTTGAGAGGGAAGGAGTCTGTGCTTTGAGATTTGTCCTATTGGTTGGCTGGGTGGGAAGTGGGAGATGGGAATTTATTTTTCTGCTCTTGAGATGATGCAGAGATCCCCATTCTCTTGAGGACTTACCTGAGCTTCTCCTTAGCCTCTGTAGAGACAGAGATGCCCCCCGAGCAGTTCCCTGCTGCCAGGAGGGGTTTGCAGGGCAGACCTGAGCACACAGTCAGTGGGATGGGAATCTCTTTCTCTGAGCACTGACAGGGAAGAGACTTGGGCACAGAGAAGCGGTTCCTGGCAGAGACAGCTCCAGGCAGAAGAGATACTGTCAGAGAGGGAGATAGAGGAGATGCTAGAAATGTGGTGGGAGGGGAGATTCGGGGACCTCTTTGCCATCCCCTGAAGAGCAAGCTCCTTCCCCAGAGCAGCTCCCTGGTCTCCTCTCCCACACAGCGTTGCTCCCCACCCTCAGTGTCACAAGGACTTGACCATCAGTTGCCTTTCCAGCAGCCTGACCAAAAAAGAGGGGGGGTGAGGAGGTGAGGATCCTGGTTCAGCTGAGACACCATCACTATGGGTCCTGTCATGCCGATTTTTCCATGGAGGAAAAGCAAATAAACCCCTCCCAAACTTTGTAGCTTTGGGCGCTACGATGTGTGAGGCTGGAAAAGATCGGACCCTCTTTTCAGGACATCCCATC